>APFE031517210.1:1341-29626 GCA_000404065.3 Pinus taeda
ACTGTTTTCCTCAATATAGATATGATGGATGCAAGTCTTAGGATCAATACCTTTCATATCAGTATACTCCCATGCAAATGCAATAAAATGTTTTTGCAAGATTTTGGTTAGTTCTTCCTATTGTGACTTTTCCAAATTTTTGTTGATATTCAATGTTTTACCCGGAAAAATCTCAATGGTAGAGCTACCGAACTCTTCCATAGATTAAAGAGACATTTGTCTTGATGATAGATATTCAATGTCAGAACCTAACTAAAATTGTGTGAGGTCATATTCCGAAGATGTCTCAAAATTTTCTAATGTGTTCAGAATTTGACTATCTTCACTGATTTCAAAAATGGTAAAGACAAGTTGTATAGTGTCTTCATCATCGACCCATTCATTGTCTCCTACTTCTGTAATTGCTTTTGCTGGAGGATACAAATTGAATTTCTTTGTCGAATTACCATCAGAAATGTACATATCTCCAGATCTACAACTAATGAGAGCATTAGCTGTTGCTAGCCAAGGTCTTCCTAAGATAAGTGGGTGCCCTCCTAGATTACTCTTGGGAGTCAAAATCATGAAATCTACTGGATATTCCCAAGAATCTAAGGAGACTAAAATATCTTCTAATACACCGTCTGGTTTGATTATTGATCTATCTGCAAGTTGTAGTAAAGTAGGTGTAAAAAGAAGATTAGCAAGTTTAAGTTGTTCCATGGTCTGTCTACTCATAATGTTGATAGAAACCCCTAAGTCAATCAATGTGTTTGGAATTTCTATCCCATTTATATGTGTCTTGACAATTGGACTACCTAGATCTACATACTTTTGCATGGTAATTTTTCCCATCATGATATCTACAATTTTTCCTACCAGGTGGATTCTTCTTGTATCTCTTGATTTCCTTCCTGGTCTTTTGAGACTCAACTCCTTTATTGTTTTTGCTAGAATAGGGATCTCTCTAATGGCTTGTAGCAAGGGATCTTGATACATACATTCTTTAATTCATCTAGAAAATCATAGTCAGGCAACCAGATTTGTTTTTCCACCTCTTTATCAATTTGTAATCTTTCAGAAAAAGGAGATGTGGATGAAGATGCAGGTTGCTCAACTATAGGAGTTGTGGGGGTTGATTTTTCTTTCTCTTTTTGAGTGTTTTAGTTTTGAAGAGATGCTTCCTCAGAACCCTTATTGACTTTAAGAGAGTCCTCCTTAGAGGTATCTTTCTCTTGGACATCTATAGAAGGTTTTTCTAAAACTCTACCAGACCTAAGTTGTACATCATTGAGAGGAACAATCATATAGGAGGAATTGTTTTTCCTTCCTTATCAATGAAAAGTATTCTGAGGGTTATTTATTGTTTAGGATTTGGCAAATGGCTGAGCGGGCAGTTGATTTGTCTTTTGTTGAAATGGAAGCATAGTTGAGATTTGGATTTTTGTTGAGAAGGTTGTTTCTGTGGAAATGGCAATGAAAGTTGTGGATTTTGTTTGGGAAGTTGTGGAATTTGTTGATTTTGAAAAGATGGAGGATATTGATAAAATTGAGCAAATCTCCCATAAGGATTTTTCATCCCTTGTGCCCGTGATTGATATGGATTTTGAGGTTGGGGCCAAGGTTGTTGCCAAGAATTCCAATTTGGCAGGGGTTGAAAATTCATATGGTTGTTAAATCCTTGATTTTGTTGCCCCTGCCAAGGTCTTCTTGAAACAAAACAGAGAGATTCTACTGAATTTGGATCTTCTTGAAAGACAGCTTTGAGCCCAAGAATTGAAGGACAATCCTTGGTCTCATGATTATCTGAGCAAATCATACATGTTTCTACAAATTTTGCATCCAAGAGGCATTCCCTTAGAGCATGTTTCTTCCTACATTTTGGAAAAAAGATGGCTAGAGCATCAGTTTCTGCTTTCTGCTTCTTTTGAATTTTAAGGGTGTCTAGTTGTTCACTAAGGCTCCCTAGGATATCAATTTTGAATTCATCAAGCATATTGCCAATCTTTGCCCTACTTACTGATCTAGTTGTAGATTTGTTTTCTCTGATAAAAGAAGGATCTCTAGGCCCTTTTCCCGTTTTAGATTTTCCTCTCGAGAGATGGACACATAGTTCTGCTATGTCACGAAGTGGAAGTTAAGAAATGTCTCCCTTCCCCATCATGTTTAAAATATCTATCCATTCATCTCTAATGGCTTTCAATAAAAGGGCTTTCAAAGTTTCCTCATCTAAATTACTCATTTTTGCTCTCTTTAAATTGTATTGAAATCTTTCAAGTAAATCCTCAGTTTTCGTCTTCTCTTTGCACATTTAAATAACTCATCCTGTGATTGGTGGGCATACAATAATCCAGGTATCATCCAAAAATGTTCATTCAATATCATTCCAAGTCTAATAGATTGGGTGACTAATCCATGAACATTTCAAAGTGGCTCCCTTTAATGTTAAGGAAACAGTTGAGTTTTGAGAGTCTTCATATAGTCATGGTTCGCCACACACGACTTCAAACTCAAACAGAAATGTTTCAGGATCCTCACTTCGCAATCCATAAAAGTTAGGGAGGACAGATGGTGAAATGTTTTTCATCGTTGTGTGAGTTTCCTCATCAACTATAGGGAATCCAAATGAGTTATCTCCTTCCCTATTTCTTCCATTATTACCTCCACCTCCACCATTGTTGCCTCCATTATTTCCTCCTCCTCTACTTCTACCCCCAAATCCATTTACTACTTCCTCCATCATGATAGTTTCCTCAAAGTCTTCTGGTTCTTCTATCAATGGTGGATGAGAGAGATTTTCTTCCCTTTCTTCTTCAGGTGATTCTACTTCTTGGATTACAATATGCTCTCCTGTAGAAGTGAAGAAAGGGTCTTCTCCTAGATGGTATTTGGTAGATAGTGTAGGAGAATCCTCTAATTTAGTTGATGCTCCTTGAATTCCAAGAATCTTAAGGCTAGGAGTAGATGGTGGTGAATCTTGTCTATGCCTTGAAGAAGCTGGAGTTGTGAAAATCGAGCTCTCGGTCCTAGCTATAAACCTTCCCCTAGAATCTCTTGCTCTATGCATGTCATTTTTTTATTTTTATTTTATCCTCAAGTTGGGCTAATAATTCTCTTTCTGATCTTCCAGATCACACTAGGTGCAAGAAGAGAGCATACTCAAGAAATTATTGAACCAATAACTCTCTTTTCTAATCCTCCAGATCACACTAGGTGCAAGAGAAGAGCATACTTCAAGAAGTTATCAATTTTTCCTTTCTTTTTATTGTTGTTTTTTTAAGAAATTGGCTACCTAGTTACACTTCCCCGGCAACGACGCCAAAATGTTTGGTCAATTTAGTGTGTCCTAAATTGCTACATTAATTATCAATCCAGGATTCATAAGCTGACGAAGTGTAGCGCACTATATGTGCAAGATAACGTATTTCTTACTTTTGTCGTTTTTTATTTTTATGTTGTTTTGGGGGTTTTTATCTTTGTTTATGGAATTCCTATTCCTAAGTTTCTAGAAGGCAAGTATGGTTATAGGTTTTAAGGCAATTATCTCCTTTATAAGGGTTTCAAAAACTTAACACTTCAGAAGGTCTTAGAACATGCTAGTGCAAAATAATACTTAAATCAAGAATGAAAAATATGCTGCTATTTGAAACAAGTAATTAATGAACTACTAATTATGAAACTATAATCTCTGCTACTGTCTAAATACAGAAAAATGGTTTAAGCTACTACACTCAAGGAAATCAAAGACTGCAAAGAAAGTAAAACTAAAATCAAATTACATCATTCATAGTCTGATTTCTCGCCAGTTAGTCTAGCTATGGCTTTCAGAGATAATCGTCAATGACATGAGCAATCCAATATCTAATTGTAGAAAAATAAACTAAAATCAAATCACAACATTCATATTTTGATCCCTCGCCAATTAGTCTAGCTATGGATTTCGGAGGTAATCGTTAATGAAATGAGCAATCCAATATCTAATTGCAAAAAAGTAAACTAGAATCAAATCACAACATTCATATTTCAATCCCTCGCCAGTTAGTCTAGCTATGGCTTTCGGAGGTAACTGTTAATGATATGAGCAATCCAATATCTAATTACAAAAAAGTAAACTAAAATCAAATCACAGCATTCATATTTCAATCCCTCGCCAGTTAGTCTAGCTATGGCTTTCGGAGGTAAATGCCAATGAAATGAGCAAGTTGATTTCTAAACTAACTTAACAAATCAAATGAACAAGACTAAAATCAACAAAACAGAACTGGAATTAAAAGAAACTAAGAAAAGCAAAGTTAGCAGAGGATCAATTCCATATCATTAGTTATTGTGAAAATTATATACAGATGTTCAGGCTGCCTACTCTATCCTGAAACATGCACACACTGATCAACGTTATACAAAGCTTGTAAAGTCATGGACAGAAGTGAAATGTTAGAAATATATACACAAGTGAATAACTATAAAACATGTGCAGTGAAAATAAAGAAATGATACATAAAGACTATACAGCAACAATGGAAATGAAACCTTAGTGTGCAGGGGCCCTCTGCACAACCTCGGCCAACAGGCTATCAATCCAAAATCACATTCACGCAAGCATGTATAACAGAGTCTTCTTATATATCTCAAAACACAGTTACAGTAATAAAACTAGTGTCACGGCACAGTGAGTTCTTAATAGAAAAATTACATTCCAAAGACTAACTACTATGCGTATAGAAAAGCGTTATTTATAACAAAGGTTACATAATTGTTTTCCTATAAAACTACATGAACAGAGGACACATGAAAAACAACGTCTATGGATTTAGCATCATGGTCGCCGAGATTATGCAATCTATTGAAAGCCGCTATTGGATCCACATCGTGATCAGCCTATAGGTGTCAGCGTGCCTCCAGAGATCTAGAAACGGCCACGAAAATCTTCACGTGATTGAAAATGGAGTTCTGTTGCTGTAGGACTCTCCTGTTTGACCACCGCTTGACCACCGTTGACCACAGCCTTCTTTGATGAATCCAGCTAGACCAATGGGACCTGATCCATGTGCAGGTCATTTCCAACTTGCCCATGTGGCTTGCTTTGCCTCGTGGCACTTGCAACCTATAGTTTAACAAAAATGGCTGCGGAAAGTTGAACCAGTTGCAGAAAGTGGCTGCATTCCGCAGCTCATAAGAAAAAATATAATTCAAACAGCAAACACAAGGACATAGTTAAAAAACCACTTTAAATGCTCCTTTATGACTAATATGCAATGATGTTGATAGCTTAGGAGGTCGAGGTGAATGGAAAGAATCTAGAAAAATGTGTAGGAAAGATGCAAGTTCGGGGCTCAACACTATTCTAAATTTATTTTCTGTAGGAAAGATAAAGACTACATTTCCCTTCTATCTCTACATAAATGCTTTCAAGAAAGAATAGAATTTGTTAATGGGATATGGTGCATGAACCAGTTTATGCCTGTAACTGAAAGAATGAAAAACCTGGATAACTCCTTTGTACCATCCTGTGATATGGGGTATAGGATCACATAGTTCTTTGAACAAGAGAAGGTTCAAACAACCATAGATTGAACAATATACATTATGTGTCAAGATGGAAGGTTAGCTTACTGTAATCTTACTTATATAGAAAAAAACCTTTACCTGGGGAGACTGTGAGAGAAACCTTTAAGGTTAAAGAGAGAACTAATTAGATGGTTAAATTAAGCCAACAATAACCAAAATGACAACCCTTGCAGAGCCATAGTTGGCCGAGAGGAGTTACTGTTACAACACTTGAGACAACTGAGGCGATGTCATGATAAGTTGAGTTAACATGTCTAACAAAAAATTGTAAGTTTAATGGAAATTATGGTACAGCATACAAATTTTAATTCATATGGGTGCACTGAGGATGTTTAGACCCTTGCCACCAGAGAAACCAGAGGCCTAGTCCAATCTTCCCTAGTTCATCACAATAATTCCCTGTAAAATTAAAATACAAGAATACAAAAGAAGCACACATCTAATAGCATACGAACAGGTGCACGTAATGTAAATGAAAAGTCAAATTATAACCATCCAAAACCTCGAACATAACAACAAGAAAGTATATATCTTGTGCAATCAATAAATAAACGCATTTTTGGATTCTAATATTAATATATATATAAAAAATTACAATTTCCAAGTAAACCCTGGCCGAGATAGACTCAGGAACCAGACTTATTGATGCTAGGAACCAGACTTATTACCTACGGGTGGGTGGTAGTATCCTCTGACCTTTGGTTGATGCTGGTAAAGGAAATGTTGTAGAGCTAGAACAAAGTCGAGCACTAGAGAAAATGATAAGACCAAATAGGGAATGGGGTAGGGTTTCATTATCCTAACCAACTTTGAGAAAATAGTGACCGTTGGATCCACAAATTCACAATCAACGATGTAGATCTGCCCATTGTCAAATGACCGGCAACTACCAGTTGCAATCCTGAGCTTCAATAACATTCCAAGTTTGTAATACCGACTGTCCAACTAATGAGATTTAAGGTGCAGTTAAATGCTTGAAAGGTTCTTGTTAACCACATTGTCATCATAATGATATAAGCTATAAACCAAAGTCGTGGATGGTATATCAATTGTTTAATTATATATAAATATTATGTGGCGACTAATAAAATATATAGCTATTGAATACAATGTCAATCAAATGAACTTGTTTATTGGGTTTATTCTGAATAGCTTTTTTTTCATTTGTTCTGGTTAGACATTTTACACAACGGGAAAGTGGAAATTTAAGAATTTTTTTAATTGAAATTACTTTATTTTATTTATATAAATTTGAAATAAAATTATGTCTTGATATGAAATTATGTTATTTAATATGAATATTGGAATATTTTATTTATGGCTAATAGTAATTTTTTTTAATATATTTTTTTTAAATATTACATACAACTAATGGTAAAATGAATTACACATCATGTAATATCAATAATATTATTTTCTCATGCTCACTGCTAACTCCATATTAAGTAGTGAAGGCAATACATATTTCCCTAATAATAAAAAGTTTTTTTTTTTCTTACACTTTTAATTATTTTATCTCTATATAAATTTGATGTAAAATTAAGAAAGAAATTGAATTATTTTATTTATGGCACGCATTGATTTTTTTTATTATTACTATTTTTTTGTTTGTTAATGTAAATTATTTTATTATTTTAAATGTAATAATATATGACATCAATTCACTCATGCCAGACTCTAGGTATCTTCGTAATGAATTTAACGCCTCTAATTCTCCTTATTATAACAATATTATATGTGTTAAAATATGTTGGATTACATTTTTTTATATGCTAAATTGTATTTTTTTGTGTCATTTAAATCATGATTGTTGATGAAACATCAATTTCGATTGTTTAAATTGTATTTTAGAATATATAAATAAATTCAATATCCTAAAAAAATTTAAAACAAAGAAATTATATGATCTCAATTACTAAAATATATAATTCTAATAATCTTTAAGAAGTTATATAATCTCAATTACTAAATATGTAATTCCAATAATATATATATATATATATATATATATATATATATATATATATATATATATATGCATGTGGGGGTGAGAGTAGAGGGTGACAAGGTGTTATGTTAAGGCACTTTGTGGTACAAAGGTCACTATTTTGAAACTCAATAAGGAAAAATCCAACCACGTTAAGAGCTAGTGTGGACTAGGCTTAGTGGGATGCCTTCATGATTTTGATGGCTTAGATGTCCCTAGGTTGTGGCTACTCAAGCCATAGTCATCTCAAGGCTCACATAACCTAGCAAACTATTATTTATAAAATTTGTTGTGATTTTTACTCATCAGATCCATGAAGTGTAGATCAATTGGTCTGTGTGGGGTTTAGTCCTTACCAAATCACAGATTCAAATATTGTGAGAAGAGATTAAGGATGGGAATCACCTTTGGGAGAATTAAACTATCCCAAATAATTTCAAAAAAACAAAAAAAAATCACACAACAATTTACCCATCAATTTTTTTCTTATTTTTACGCCAAATGCATTTTTTACTGCGGGCTTGGGGTGAGAAAACAATGTTCACCCTAGCCAATCCCCTTGCTTCGTTTTCATCATCCTTTGGCCATTTAAAATATTACACATGGAAAAGTTGCGAGCGAGGTGATAAACTTCAGTTCAATCCACTACAGGGATCGACATACGTACAAGTTCAATCGTCAGTAGAAGAAGGTGTTGATGTGTTTTAACTGCCTTTGGGAAAGATACGATCGGGTAAAATTACCTAGTAAATATTGGGAAAGTGCAAAGGTAGTTGGGTAAGAGGTGATAAATTGTGAAAACAGAGCTTGGTGGTTAAAAGGGATCATGGTTCCCTGAGATCGTTCTCTTAGAATCTCGAGAAAGTGTTTGTAGGTGTCTATGACCTTACAAAATAGGTTTCTGGTTTCAATATGGTGAAGGGCACAGAGGCCATCTGCAGTATTGGTGCGAATAAACAAAAATGTCGAATAATTCATCTCCATGCTGGTCATTGATGCGCAATTCGACCCTCTCACCTCTTATTGTGCCAAACAAACCAGATGCATGACTACTAGGAAAGGTGTTTTCTCTTTATTATCTTGCATTTGCCAGAGCTTCGTCAGTTATCAAAAATGGGCGGAGTGTGGAGTAGGTAAATCTCTCTGTGGACAGAGGTGATCCCTCTAGCCCAAGAGTGTGTCTAGCCACAAACATAACAACCTAATGAAAAGTTCCTTAGATGAGAATCGAATAAGAGGGCCTACCTCTTAGAATGCTAATCTGCTTGATGATGATCTCACTCTTTTGCTCTAGCTTCCTTTCATTCTTTCCATTCAAATACATGAAACAAATACACAAGAGATAATAACAAACGTGAGCAATCGCATTTAATCTACTTAAAAAGTCAAGAAATCTTAAGCCATCAAATGTAATATGACACTCAATGTAGGAAATAAACCATTAGTTGTATTAATAAAACTCAAAGAGAAATACAACCTGATCCTTGACGTTGCAAGTTCCCTTTGGCATGTTCGGGTTCCAGCACCACAAGAAGCATCTCATGATTCACCCTCAACCTAATAGAAGTTCAAGGCCTCTTTCCTTATGCTCCAAAACTAAACACAACAAGCTAATTCTCCCTTCACACACAAACTAGAAGGCTAGGGATCTTAATATGGCTCTCAAGATTTGCAGATTATTTCAGTCCTTTCATTAGCCAGCTGAGGGTGTGAAATGGCGAGTTTATATATCTTTGATGGAGGGGAAATGGATCCTCTTATGGTGGGAGAGGCCTTATCCCTTATGGTTTGTTCCATTTTAATAGGGGAAAGAAACCCAAATAGAATCTCTCGGTTCTATCTTGCTCAACCATTTACCAGACTTCCATTCACGAAGCTTCTAGAAATGGAAGCTTCGACTCCATTTTTAGAAAATTGCCAAAACAGGGTCGATGTGAGTGATTAATAGCTCACTTGTGCTGTTCGGCGCTAGTCTTGGTTTTAAACTCCACAAATCAGTGCAGGGAAAGAACTGAGCACTAGTGTTGATCTTGAAAACTGAGCTTGAATGAAGATTCTTGGGAAATGATGAAGGAGGGAAATGTTCTACAAATGAAGAGGAATGTAGGGACGTGTTCTTCATGGCAGGGAAACATATGAGGATCACTATAGAGGTCCTCCAGGATCAAGGAACGAGGAGTATAGGGACAGTGAAAAAATGTTGTGTAACAGATGCCCCCAAAGCATGAAGGTCGAGCAAGAGTGAGGGGGGAAATGATTTATGAGTAGATGCATGGAACCGAAGGTCGCCACCAGAAAACATATACATCACTGAAATCTCTGACACATGAAACATGGCATGGACGCATCCATCTAGAAGAAGATCATGTGAATGGATCCAAGGTATGGGTGCAACCATCTAGTAAGAAGGATCATATCAAACCCAAGGTATGGTCGCAACCATCCAATAATGAGAAGGATCACATATAACAGACTCATGGTATGGTTGCAGCCATCCATCTGAAAGAGACATGTATGTAAGCATGATCATGTCACATCACCCTGCAACCTAGACTTATGTAATCTAAGCCCAGGGTCTTGCGCTCCAACATGACCCAATCAAATTACAATTTCTAGCATGTGAATAGATGTGTTGATGTTGAACATGCTAAAAAAATCGCTTGATTACCAATCAATGATGTGAACTATTAACAAGCACGAGAGAAACCACCAATAATGATAATGGCTCTCAATGTACCAGCGACACAATTCACAAAGTGTGAATAAGGAACTGAAGTCGAACACCCATGAAGTCACCCAATCGAAGGCCAATGATGTGAACCTGTCGTCAAGTGTGAAAAACTGGCCATTAGGGCATGCAAGCTCTAAGGTACTAGAAGGGAGTCTCTCGGTCAACTTCCCAGATAATGAGCTGAAGTCAACAAGAAACGACTGTGTTGAAGGAGGGTCATGATGTATCCTACATCATCAACACGAGACAAGGGATGCAATGATTATGAATGATACAGAGAACCAGGAATGAATGTAGGTTGCAGAAGGATTAACTCTTGAATATATCAGTGACATGACTCCGGAGTTTGGTAGCTTTTGGATCCATAGGATTGGAGGTCATGACGATGTGCCATGGATCAAATGGAAAGGAAAAAAATAATGGTGTCCCAAACCCAGGAAGGTCAATGATGAAGCGGGGATATCCCAACCTGACACGAAGTAGAAGAGTGTCATGTTCAAGAGTGACTAACTACCGACACAATTAGTAAAAATTTCCCATTTTCCCCCACCATTTCTGGCGAGTACCCTAGTTATTTTTACACAATATTTATGGGGATAGCATATGCTTGTAATATAAGTCCATCCTTCGGATGGATCCATCCTAGTAAGTTTTACAAGCCCTAGGAAGGAGTATTTCGGTCTCATCATAATGACAAGTCCTATGTCATTTAATCTTTTAACGAGTCCAAGAAAGGTGAAACTCAAAATCTCTTTCATGTTTACAGAGTTTGAAAATGACATGGAAAATAAAAATCCAAGGATCCCTTTTTGTAAAGTTGTCTCTTGAACTCGAAAATGTAGAAAACAATATTGAAGAGAACCTCCTAGTCATGTTTGACTAAGGTATACCTTTTTCGTAAATATTTTTATCCCAACCGGAAAAAGGGGTAAATGTATACTGGGTAAACAATGTTTCGCAACCTTTAAAAAGTTCAAAACGACAGGAGCTTGACAATCTTTTCATATTTTGAGAGTTAGAAAAGAGCTCAAACATGACTCCCTACTTTTATTTGCTTTAATGAGTCTAAAAGGGAAAAATAATCGGCAATCTTTTCATTTTTTATGAGTCAGAAAAGAGCTTAAAGGTGTCTCATCCTGGAGGAATGAGTGGTATAAAGGGTAGCAATAGGTTCTAGTTAAGCGGGAACTTCTCAAAACACTGAAAGGTCAAGAGACTAGCTAGTAAATCACTCATTTCTACAGTTCCTTAGGAAAGGAAAAACAACCAAGTGAAAGCATATGATCAGCCAAAGAGATGGTGGTGATGGAATGAAACAACCAAGGCTCATCTAGTAGAAATTAGCTAATAAAAATAGAAATCACGAGATGTAAATTGGGCATGGGTTCATTTTTACACAAGCTTGAACCATGGGGAACTCTGCTTGAATTCAGTTTCATGTTTACACTAGCTTGAAACAAAAAACTATGCTTGAGTTTAGTTTCATTTTTGCGCAAGCTTGAAACAAAGACAAATTATGCTTGAGTTTAGTTTGCATTCCCCCAATATAATGACTCAATTTGAGGTACATGCCCCCCAAGCTTCATTTCATTCAGTGAGGTGGAAGGAATGAAGGTTCACTCTTGAGATCCAGGAAAGACTCGAATGGGATTTGACGAGATCTTAATCAAAGACTCGATTTGGAAAAGGGATTTGTTTCATTTTTTAACGAGGTTGACACAGTAAAAGAACTATCCTTGGATAGTTGTTCCATTTTTTAATGAGGTTGATACAGGAAAAAACTATCCTCGGTCTCCTTGATTCATTTTTTAATAAGCTTGACACAAGACAAGGAACTATGCTCACGTTCCTTATTTCCTTTTTTAACGAGCTTGACACAAGACAAGGAACTGTGCTCACTAATATGTTTATGGACCATCCGAGAACATGGCTCCCAAGAGGTCCTCACTAGATGGGATAACCACGCTTTGAGAGGGATAAATGTCAACTGGTACAAATGACAGATCAGGTTCCAATGCCCCCAGTACATAATGTACTATACTAGCTGTGTGATCATCAGGAGATGTGGAGATGGAATAGGTAGTCACATAATTGACCTATGGCAAGGAGGGTACTTCTTGTAGAAAAGAACCAATAAGCGACGATGGTTGCATAGGAGGCACCTGGTGGCCAATGAACGAAAATAGATCCATGGTCACTATTCTTCCTTCGTGTGGAAAACAAACCACACGGAAAAGCGAAGAAACAATAGCTCCCATGACATAAACATAGTCGCATCCAAGGAGAAGATTGAAATATAAGGGACCTTGGACTACCATCACATCTATATAAACGGTCTTTCCTCCCAAAGTAATAGGGAACTTCAAAAGGATCCCTAAGGGTTGATTGGTTCCTCCGTTGAAAGCCAACAGGTTCTAGGTGACAAGCACAAGCTGCAAGGAACCCAAAGCTTGCAAAGTAGTAGAAGACATGATGCTAATAGACATGCCTTCATCTAATATAGTTCCATGTACTACCATATTATAAGCTTGTACCATGATCTGGAAAGGCACATAAGATGGGAGGCAGAGAGAAGTCAATTGACTCCAATCAAAAGAAATGGCATAAATACCTAGTAGGGGTATTATATGAAATCCCCCATGCCCTGCAGGAGAAGGAGAAGGACTCTCTTGAACAACTGGGATGGGAGGGTCACTCTTCGATTCATGATAATCTGAGGAGACAAGAAGAACATGAGAAGTATGATCACTACTCTCTTCAGGAACAAAGTGAACAACTGAAGGTGGAGCCAAGTCAACACTCTTTTTGACTAATGGTTAGTCAGGACCAGACAGGAGAGAGTCGTGCTCAGGAGGAGTGGGATGGGTAAGAGATGAATCCATGTCAATCTTTTTGCTAACTAGGAGAGGGTTAGCAGAAAGCCTCTGATAACTAATGGGAAGTTGGGGTTGAGGAACTGTAAGGTTTTCCAAAACTTTGGAAGCTTTAACCATAAGAGGATAAAGGTGAAGAATATTCTCTCCTTCACATAACCTATAGGGGAATTTAATTTTTCCTTTCTTCTTACCATCACTATTCGAGGGTGTAGCATCGACATGCTATCCATACGTTGATGGGAATGGTCAATCCAGATTTTGAGACCATACCTCCAAGACTCTGGGAATACTGGGATAGTCTTGAAGGAGATGGTCACCCTGACATAACATGAAAGGGAATTTTACTTTTCGCAGAGGATCGGAAGGTTTGTCTATAGGAGGTTCATTTGAAGTAATAGTTGCACGGTTAGCCTCTCGCTTATTTGACTTTTTCTTCTTCATCTTCTTCTTCTTCTTCTTAGTCTCCTCGTTACTGGATTTCAAACTTTCACCAGGCAAAGTAGAAGAGGAAGGTGAAGAAATAGGGGAAGAAGGTGAGAGGTAAACCTTAGAATCATCATGATGTGATTCAAATGAAGGAGATGGCTGGATAGGAGTCAGGACACTTGAGACCACTGAGGTCAAAAATAACCAGACAGGTAAACTAATGGTTAACCCAATGTTGGGATAACACTACCATATAAGGAGAACCAACATTTCCAAAAGAAGTAAAATGACCAGGATTCCCATATAACGGGAAACCTTAACTGGTATACTCTGGAAATGTTGCCATTGGAATCGAACCTAAAGAATCATTAAGGAAGATAAATTTAACCAGGAATATTTTGTGGGTAGTTAATTTTAAGACATCGAAGCAAAACTTTGCCTTTAATATTTTAAGAGTCAAGAAAAGAGTGAAAGGTGACTCTAGTCATTCGGAGTTAACGAGCTCGAAAGGACAAGTGCTCGATGATCTTTTAAATTTAAAGAGTCAAAAATACAAAAATGATTGCTCAGGATAATCTAGGGAAAAGGAATACCAAGAAACTGTGGATTTTAGAATACCTCCCAGGGAATTGAGAAGTATGGGCAAGCAATCTCCCTGAATGTTGTGTTTGGTGTATCACATTTACAAGGCGGCAGACTCAGCTTCCTATGGATAAAGGATTGCAAACCTAGTGGGGTCTCCCTTTATATATGTGACGGTACGAGGAGCACAAGTCTGTACTAGCATTGTCTAACACTGAAGAAAACAATAGTTGCTAGGTTTAAAGATGCCAAAACATGTCTCTAGACTAGACCACTAAATGTGAGCATTAAGTTTCAATGCTTCCTTAGGTTAATTCTATAAATTTTAACGGTTGATCTTGAATTAGGTTTCAATTCCAAGGCCCTACCGATGTCATGTGAAAACTTTTATATGCAGGTATATGAGAAAAGAAATCTTTGTCTTTGATGAAAGTTAATGCTAATTGAGGGATAGAGAGCACACAATCAATGCAACAATCAAAGAATGAAATATTTCCCTAATACATGTCCTAAATGCACTTAATCTTCCCTTAACAACATAAGAAGTTTCATTTCATTTCCAATGTGTATGATGATGCAATTCTAGCTTCTCAATAATGGTACTAATGCAATATTTTCTCTTAAGTAAACTAGAGTGATGTTCTTCTTTTCATAAAATGCAAAATGAATCTTTCACATAAAGCACTTTAATGAAAATTTTCACAATTCTGAAAAAAAAAAGCATTGATCAAATCCAAAGCATGATAAATGAAACTAAAAGAAACTTCTTCCCTGAATCAAACAAACAAACACACACAAATTATTCAATTGACAAACCAAGCAATTTAATCTATGCTCGGAAAGAGAAAAGGGATGCTCGAAACAAGAGAATAAGTGAGACTCTTTCACTCATTCGATTGAAATGGAAACAATGAAGAGGCTAGGACTGAAAGATGGGCTAAACGAAGCAGCAATCAAAAACTTGAAACAATGAGTGAATTAACAAATGAACAAAAATTGACCTAGATGTCCTAGGGTCATAGAAACTATCCAAAAAAACTCAAAAGATCAAGCAATGAAACTTCAAGCCAATCAATCAATCAAAACCAGCAAACAAAGTATCCTAGTCACTTCTGGGCAGAAGAAGAGAGTTTTAGGGTCAAGACACACTAGCACTGGAATGGGAGAAATTTTAATTTTTTCTTAACTCAGAGACCGACATGCTTTTTGGGCTGAAACTAGCACTGATCGACACGACCGGAATTACTGGCCAGGCTACAACTAGCGTTGATAGGCCTAATTGGCATGACTGTTTGGCAAAAAAGAGTGTTGATCGAGGGATTCAAAGAAAAAATAAAAAAGAACTTCACACATGGCCATAATTAACACATCAAAGGGTGGGCTAGTGCCTGTATGCCTTCAAACAGGTCAATACAGATCTAGAAGACCATAAATAAATAAACTATGCACACAAACCAATCAAGTAAACAAATAAAGCTAACGAAGCTTTCTAGCCAGGGAGAATAAAGGAAAAGAAGCCAAGAAATAGAACTTATGAGGGCATGACACACTAGAAATGATTCAAGATAAGCCCTGATCTTAACCTACATGAATCAGCGCGGTTTCCTAACTGACAACAAGCACCACAAGGGGGTACGACGCGACTATTTTAGAGAAATTCGCATTGGTCAGCGCGATTGTCAGAAATTAAAATGCGCTGATCGAGGATTTAAAAGAAAAGATAAAATTTTACAAATCTCAAAACCAGACTTGTCACTCTAAAATTGAGAACCAAATTAATAAACTAAGAAAAGCACAGAAAACCAAATGGAAAGGGTGATACAACAAAAGTTCACGCAAACCACGAAATGAAAAATAATCAAAAGAGAGGGATGGCTCCCCAGCAAAGTCACCAATTTGTGGAGTAGGTAAATCTCCTCTGCGGACGGAGGTGATCCTTCTAGCCCAAGAGTGGGTCTAGCCACAAACAGAACAACCTAATGAAAACTTCCTTAGACTAGAATTGAATAAGAGGGTCTACCTCTTAGAACGCTAGTCCACTTGATGGTGATCTCACTCCTTTGCTCTAGCTTCCTTTCATTCTTTCCATTCAAATACATAAAACAAATACACAAGAGACAACAAAAAACGTGATAACATACAATCACATTCAATCTACTTAAAAATTCAAGGAATCTTAAGCCATTAAATGTAATATGACACTCAATGTAGGAAATAAACCATTAGTTGTAATAGTAAAACTCAAAGAGAAATACAACCCGAGCCTTGACATTGCAGGTTCCCTTTGGCATGTCCGGGTTCCAGCACCACTAGAAGCATCTCATGATTCACCCTCAACACAATAGAAGTTCAAGGCCTCTTTCCTTATGCTCCAAAACTAAACACAACAAGCTAATTCTCCCTTCCCACATAAACTAGAAGGCTGAGGATGTTAATATGGCTCTCAAGATTTGCATATTATTTCAGCCTTTTCATTAGCCAGCTGAGGGTGTGAAATGGGGAGTTTATATAGCTTTGATGGATGGGAAATTGATCCTCTTATGGTGGGAGAGGCTTTATCCCTTATGGTTTGTTCCATATTAATAAGGGAAAGGAGCCCAAACAGACTCTCTCGGTTCTATCTTGCTCAACCATTTACCAGACTTCTGTTCACGAAGCTTCTAGAGTTGGAAGCTTTGACTCCATTTTTAAAAACTTGCCAAAATAGGGTCGGCATGAGTGATGAATGGCTCACTTGCGTCATTCGATGATAGTCTTGGTTTTAAACTCCGCAAATCGACACAGGCAAAGAACTGAGCACTAGCGCTGATGTTGAAAACTGATCTTGAAGGAAGATTCTTGGGAAATGATGTAGGAAGGAAATGTTTTGCAGATGAAGAGGAATGTAGGGACATGTTCTTCATGGCAGCGAAACATATGAGGGTCATTGTAGAGGTCCTCCAAGATTGAGGGACAACGAGTACAGGGACAGTGAAAAAGTGTTGTGTAACACGGAGTTCTGGTCACTTTTCTGAATTTCATGGGAGAAGGAAAGTGTTGCCTCCATTCTTTGCGTTGAATGAAAAATCCCAATAGAAAGAGACAAAACTAAAATCCATTGAAGATGAGGATTCTATTACTGAATTTGAAAATGTTTTAAGCAGTAGAGTTTATGAGAATGAAAGGAAGTGGGATAAAAGAGTTTCCAAGAGAAAGGTTGAATGCCACACCTACTTCTTTGCTACCATTGCTTCCAACGTTGGGATTACTAGCATGGTCGTTGTAGCTATTTACTACATATTGGTTTGGCAAATGTAGGTTTACACTTCAATTCTCAACCCCAACTATCACTTTTCCCATCTTTTGAATACTTCCACTTCACAGTTATGATAATAGACTGTTAATTATTTCACCTCTAGGTGGATATTAGACCCATTTAGATGGGTGTGTGCTTTGGATATAAATTCTCAGTAGTCTATGAATTTCTTTTCTTTGTGCTCATATGTATGAGATGACATAGGTATATTACCTTTCTTTTTCTCTGATGGAATTTGTATGCAGGATGCAAACGTTCCCTACATAGAGATGTTTGGCACATTTTCATTAGCAGTGGGAGCCATTGTATGTGCAAGTTCTCTACTTGAGCTATTGGTATCAGATTTGTAACTAATTATTCAAAAAATGACTCTAAAATTTTCTTGTATAGGTTGGAATGGAATACTAGGCTCACTAGGCTCATTGAGCTCTTTGGCATGCCTCGTTGTGGCATATGCATGAGGTATAACTATAGTTCACAGAAAGGTGGACCAAGAATTAATTATTTAAAAGAGAAACCCTATTGTAACATAGCAAATATGTTTTGCACAATGCAATCCCCTTTTGCTTCATTGATTATAGGGTTGTGGAGATGTTAGTTTTACATTCTAATTGAGAATCCACTTTCTTTGGGCAGTCTCATCAAAGGCCAAGGGAGGGGCATTTTGAGTTGAATGACTTTTTTCTATCATCAACATTGTTCTGACCAGGGGCTTATGGATTCTTTCAAAAAGGCCTTGTGTCAGGCCTTTGTTTTGGTGTTGTAAGTATTGGCCTTTGTTTTGACTGTTTCTACCACTAAAACTCACAAAAGTACTAAATTGATAGTATTCTTTAAAGAATGATGTGATCACTGTAAATTTAAACCAAGTTTGACTTAACAGCTATGTCAAGGTGATTTTCAACACTAGTAAGTTAGTCACTCTATTATCAACCTACTGTGCATTTTGAAAAATTCCTCAGGGGCTTGGTATCACCAATTTTGGGATGGCATGTAAGTTTGTCCATGATGGTCTTGTTCGTCACCACTTTCCTGCTGGGCCTATTTTTGATGTTCCATATCTTCTTAAGGTAGTAGCTGCACATCAGGTTTGTTCCTAGTTTCCTTATCATATCCCTATAGATCACTTCATCTATCTATGAGTTAGACATATATTTCTTTCCAGTAAGTAGTGAATCTCATATAGATTTGTTCAAATGCCACTACAGCTTCATCATGCAAACAATTTTAATGGTGTACATATGGTATTTTCCTTGGACCAAAAGTGAGTTTGCTTCTTCCCTTATAACTGTTTGTAGCTTTGTATGTCAAATGTGTTTATAGTTATTCATGTGTGATCTTAGGTGAAGATATATTGATAATTTATTGACTTTTGAGTTTCCCAGGAACTGGAAGAGGTTGGAGGTCATGAAGAGCAAGAGAAATTATATATTAGTAAAATAAAGGGCCTCCAAAAGCTTCAGTGAAGGCTCTGACTTTCCTGCTTGTGTTATTTGGCTCAAATTTTCCCATTTTATATCTACGTTCATAGGCAAATCCAATTTCCTGGAGAGGTAAATTTGAACACACTATGAGAGTAATCTTTGGCATGCAAATTAGTATTTGAGACAAGATTCTAAAAAAAAATAGGGGATTTTATGTTGTCAAAGGGGATCCTTGACATAAGGGTTCTAGATCAGTCCTAATCATCTAGCTCATGCAAATAAGAAAAATCCCCTGCATGTATACAACATTAAATGTATTTTTAGCATATCACATAATGGTCCACTCCTTGTTTGCAAGGTTTGTAAACTTTGGTTGAACTGACAATAACCAGTTCTGAAATAATGCCAGTGTATTGCTAATGAGGATTTTGTTGTAAAGACCATTTTTAAAATAAAATCACACATCAAAAGGAAATGTTGCAGGCTACAACCTATTTGGAAAGGATGTTTGGCTATTTTTCTATCAGAAATAAAGGTAGCAGATCAAACTATTCATTATGCTTGGTTTGTTGAAACCAATAATAAGTTTAGAAATTATATTCATCATGAAATCCAAATCATTGATATTGAAGATGATAGGCATGCATTGGAATGATGAGATATTGATGTCCATACTCGGTTTCATGTAGACCTAAAAAATTGCTTTTACTTTGAATATTGGCATGTATGGCTCACATGTTAGAATTTGTACCCCAAAATTTCGAAAATGTGTTTTTGAGGGACTAGAGATGATCTTGTATAGATGGTACTATAGCATTCTCTTTATCTAATAGAAACATTGTTTATCCTTTCATGTGGTTACTCCTTTTCCTCCAAGCAACTCTTTCTTTTGCATCTCTTAGATTCAAATTTTGAACTCTATTAGTTGTTGCATGGCAGTTTATATATTTGATTCTATTAACATCACAATGACATTTCCAGTACAGGGAAAGGATGGTTATGATTTATCTCAAGCTTTACCAGGAGGCTTTTTAAATATGTTACAACCTACCATGTGATCATGCACATTAAAGTTGTTAACGTTTCCATTTTTAATGAAATAGAAGTGGGATCTTGTCTGCACAGTATATCATAGAGTAGAGCCCTTATGAGTCATTTCGTGCTCTCTATATTTTCACTCCGAGTGTTGAGAAGGCAATCACTTCTTCAATTGTGATGGCTCTCTAATCATTGACACAATTGGATGCATAGGAGAGCTTATCTCAAATTGGCCATGAATAAGCATATACCCCTATGGCATAGCAATATCCATTGAAATAAATTACAGTGGCCATATTCTTACATCTACTAGAAGACATCATGGAAGGGTTGTTTTCCATAAGTGACTCCTTGACAAGAGACTATACTTGTAAATTGTCCTACAAAATCCAAATTCATCAATATTCATACGAAGGAAAGTGAATGAAGAGGTGGTCATTGTAAATGTGCAAGATTGGCATAATTTCAAATAGTGGCTCCCCTCAGAAGTTATAACATATACATTGAAAGATACTTTCGGAATACAAATTATTCACACTATACCTAACTTCCAAGCTTGTTGGTGCATCATTTAAATGAATGAAATAAAAATGGTGTTGATGATGCATTCTAGGCTTGTTGGGGCTTGGGGTGAGAAAATACTATTCACCCTATCCAATCCCCTTGCTTTGTTTTCATCTTCCTCTAGACAATTAAAATCTTTGTTAGTCGAAGAAGGTGTTGAAACCATTCAGAGGGTATGAAACTTGACATAGTTCAGTGCAATTACTTGTAACTGCTACCATTGCTACTCCTCATTACAGGAAGGATGTAGGCGTCGACTGTTCACTGGCCCCCGCTAGAGTTTCTCAACACAAAACCCCCATTGAACTATGTGGCGAGTTTGGGATGAGGGCCATGGTGTTCACCACATGGTTTGATATCAGACCTATGAGGCTCGTCCTAGATCGACCTACCACCACCATAGGTGGTGCGACCGTAGGAAAAGGGCAGGGCAAGGCTGCTGCTAGTGTTGTAGGTGTCAAAGAGGACGAAGAAGTAGACGAAGAGAAGGGATGTGATGAGAACCAAAAGTTTAATGAATTTGAGGGAAATGATGTGGATTTTTTTTCATTTGCTGAATACGATGAGGATGACAAGGAAGTCGATGTCATCTGGGATATCATTGATTAAAGAATGGACTCTCATTGTAAGGTCTGGCAGGAGGCAAGGCTGAAACATAGGATATTGAGAAGTACAGAGACTCAAACCTAAAAATTATATAGAAGTTTGCAGATATTAAGAGGAAAATTGTATACGCTCTCCACCGAGGAGTGGGAAATCATACCAGAGATTGGGGATTATTCGCTTCAAGAAAAAAAATAAAGAGGTTTGAGAGTGTGTTCCCATTCCGAATACATTGTTGGATAATGCCAGGCAAGAGAAGGAGCATGTTAGTGCATTGGATCCCAAAAACAGGGTTGCAGGTGGCATAGAGACACCATGGGTGTAGACTTTGGTGACTCATCTCAAGACTGTTGGAGAGGGGAGACAGACTGTGTTGTCTTTGAAGCTCAACATGCTCTCCAATTTAGTTTCAGGATTGACCATCACAGATCTTAATGGGTATCTGATTGATCTCAAGAGTATGAAGATTACCAGCAATGCAGATATTTTGGAAGTTAAAAAGGCCAGATTGTTGCTCAAGTCAGTTACTCATACTAACCTAAAGAATCCTCCTGGTTGGATTGTGATGACGAGGATAGAGAAGTTTGTATGGAAGATACAAGATGCATGACATTTGATTAAAAAATTTGTGAAGAATGCCCAAAGCATGAAGATGTATGGTTGGAGGCTTGTAAATTGGTGAGTCCAGATGAAGCCAAAGTTGTCATTGTACATGGTGTAAAGGTGATCCCCAATTTGGTGAAGTTTTCAATGTAAGCTTCAAAGATCGAACAAGATGGTGTGAATAAGAGTCGAGTGCTGAGGAAGGGGTTGGAGCATATTCATGAATCTGTGAGGCTTTGGAAGGCTATGGTGGAGTTGGAAAATGAGGAGGATTCTTAGATTTTGCTTCACAGGGTAGTGAAGTGTTGTCCACTACATGTTTCCTATGAACTCATTAGAGTGCATAGAGATGACTTGTAAACTACGGAAATGACCAAGAATGGGCATAATAGAACTGTGGAGTTGATTCATATATAGTTAAAGCATCTCTAAGAAAAACAAATTTTTGAATTGAGATGAAATTTGTTATTGGCAAGGTCAACCATTATATCAAATGAGAGATTGTTGAGAAGAAGAGAGATTATAACTTGCAATTCCTTAGATGAAACATTAAGTGAAACCACTCTCTGTCTGTGCCAACTGCATATGACACATCTCAACTCGTAGAATGAAATATTGGTTTTCCATGAAGTGGTTAATGATTGAGATGGATCATAGGTGATTGCAAAAAGAAGTCCAAGGAGAGCCTCTTGATCTGAAAAATTTTCGAGACGAGGATGTCAATGGTGTGATAATTAAAGGGGGAAAGAAAATGAGGAGGGACTAACACAAAGAATGGAAAAAGAAACAAGTAAAAATAATGTCCATAAAAGTGATGGAATGTTACAGATCTCCATCTTCTACTGCTCTAAATAGAATGTGAATGGTTTGGGCTTCTTCATTTATTTATAGAAATTCACCTTTGAAATCTAACTTTATTATGTGTTGATATTATATAGATTCAGCGTTGAAATATGAATTCATTACATGCTGATCAAGAATAGAAATTCAAACTTGCCAGGCCGAAGAAATATTGTAAAATATTAACACATGCTCTTTCCAAAAGAAAATATCGTAACACACCGAAAAAAATATTATAGAATCCTAAATTCTCTCCAAATTCGAAAACAAAACAATGCAACAATATACCACACTTTGATCAAATTAACTAAAAAGCAATGTTTCCCCTGTCATGGGACCAATTTGCATTGTTCCACTAGTGAGCACGTGACACACACTGAACCCACAGGATAAGCGATTTATTAGTGAACACATACATATGTCAATACTCTCCCAGTTGTGGGAACGTGTTACTTGTGTCTCTTCTCGTGAATCCAAGGAAAATATTAATTAGTGAAGGCATACATAAATATTAGTGTTGATTAATTAGAAAAGGCATACATAAAATATTAGGGGAAATTAACTAGCATAGTCAATACAAGCGAGGCATGGGAATTTCATTTTAGTTTACAATTACCATTTCCCCATCAACACGACAAAAAATTATAAAATCTTTTTGAATCTTCTATTCCTTCCACGTTCCTTTGCACCTCTCAGTGAATTGCTAGTTCTAATCATTTGTGAAAGTGACCTACCATGTATAGGTTATTTAACTCATACACACGATCAGTGCAATGATGTTCTTTATGTGAGGTTAGTTATCCAAAATTGTGCTCAACAAAAACAAAGGTCATTGACTTTTTAGAAGACCCAAAATTAATATTTATTATAAATTATATGTTTCAATCAAATTAGGTTTTCCATAAAAATATTTAAATTTAATCATCTTGTTTTGGTATTTGTTCATAGAGAAATCCAAGTGTTTCATGGTTCGAGAAGATATAATCATATTTTTCCATGCTCTTATTTTTTAGGGAAAAAAATATATAAAAGTATAAAGGTTGTCTAAACATGTTATATTTTTGAGGTTTTTGGTTGATTTTTTTTTTGTGAAATCTTAATGTTTATTGTTTGAAATGAGTTTTTAATTGTATATCTCTAGGGCACTTGGATTGTGGAGAGTTTACACTTCAAAATTGTGATTTCAAGAAATCCCTACCGAATTTTGGACAAATTAGACCAAAAGATATGCTAGAAAAACACTCCAAAACCTAGAATAGATATAATAAAAACTCATGATATACCTTTATAAAAAGTCTAACTATATCATAATATCAAAGATTTGTTAAGTTACAAAGTTTTATATCTAAATTCTCACCAAGAACAAGATGAAAATATCCTTTACATGTATGTATTATTTCAAGAATAATATGACATTCAAAAATTATTTGGGAATAGTAAGACATAATTTCAAGAATAATATGATGTTGAAAAATTATTTAGGAATAGTGGGACATAATCTAGTTAATAGATGAAATAACTTTTTTACAATAAAATTAAAAATTATACTTTCTTAATAATAAATAGAACATTAATGTTAATGAATAAGACATTAACTATATTATATTTATTTAACTATTTATTAGAATGTACAATTTTGGAATACAAATATATTTGTCTCACTCATTTTTATTTTATTACATCTATTTATTTTTAATCAATTTAGCAAAGGTATCATACTAGTATTATACATGCATATAGAAAATTAATATGCTAACAACTATATATTAATTATGAATTTAAATATCATATTCATATTAAGGAAAAAAAAAACAAAATATTGAAATTTAAAGGCACATTGTAATAATTCCGTTTTAGAAATAGAAATTTAAATATTTAAAATAAAAAATCAACAATATCATATTTCAATATTCATTTGTGAAAAATACATTTTTAATTTACATTTTTACATTTTTAAATTACTTTTTTCTAATTATTAAAAATTTGAAATTAAAATTCACTTTTGAAATTTAATATTATCACTTTTAAAATATAAATTGACATTTTAGAAAATTTGATTTTTAACACTAAAAATTTTTAATATTTAATTTTAATATAAAATTTACTCAATTAATACAAAGTTATTTCAATTAAAGAAATAGAGATTAATCATCAAAAAATATTTACCATCGATCTATCTATGATCTATAACAGCATGTGTAGCATATTACCAATTATAAATACCTCAAACATATAGTTTGTGATTTTAAATTATCCACCTCTCCATATATTAGTCCATGGGCATATCAATGTTCAATATGCTTCACATACAAAGTAGTGTTATATAATTCAATTGGTGCCGTGGAAATAATGAAGGCGGACAGAGGAATCAGCAGAAAGGACAACATTTCGAGGAGAGGCGACGAAGAAACAATGAATGCCGAAGATGGTGTAGGTGATGCTGCAGAGATTGGACGTGGGTACAATGGAGTAGAGAAAGGACGAAGAGAGGTGGGCAATCATGAACGCGACAGGTGGCAGGAGACTCGAGAGAAAGGAAATGAGAAGAAGTGGCAGTGGAGACATCATAAAGGAGGAAGGCAAGACAAAGAACGAAGAACGATAAATGAAACAGCAGAGAACTTGTGAAGAGACAGGGTGGCGAAAACACCAGGAAGGTTCACAGAAAGGCAGAGGAGGCAGGGAGAAACAATAAGTAGAGACAGAAGAAGAACTCGAATGGCAACGAGGCGGAGAATGAGAAATGAAGCGGAAGAGGAGATCAGAGGATGGAGAAGCCCGGGGAATAAAGGGAAAGGAATCGAGGATGGAGAAGACGAAGAACAGTATCAGACAGTGCAGGATGATACTGAGGATGAAGTGGAAATGTTCGATTCAGACCAGGACAGATTTGAGAAACCAAGAAAGAGGGCAAGGGAGAATGAGGGGCTAATAAAGGACAAACCTCAGGAAGGAAGGGAGTATGGAAACGGGAGAAGCAAAGGGCGCGAAGAGGGAGGCGACTTCGGGAGCACCGCGGGCATGAAAGGTCGGGGAGGCAGAGGAAATTACAGGAATAGAGGAAGAGCAGGACAGGGACGAGGGCGACATAGCAGAGGAAGAGCACGAACGACAGGGATATGGGAGGAGAGCGAGCCGTTATCAGCAAGAAAATATAGGAAAACATTGGAGAAGAAGATTCAATTCATAGAGTGATCCGGATTTAAATAGGAACGCAACAGAATACAGAGATAACCATATACACAAATATGCAGCGGAAATAATACTTCATTTCATTAATGGAAAATACTGAAATATGCTTACAACCAGAAATGGAAATAAACCAGATAGGGCGATGGTAGCTTATCTCTGAGAAGAGATGTGGTGACTACATGCCTCTGAACTGTGTTACAATGAGGCTCAGAAGCATATTTATTGTTGAGAAACATGAAAACCCTTCAACAATCCCAAAACCTAACCCTAGAAGATGAAACGCCAAATGTGGGCCCCGTTTGGGTAAATTGGTAACATCAATTTCCCGGGTCGTAACTTTGGCATATGATCTCTGTTTGACGCGTAAGATAGCTCGTTAGAAAGATCTATCCGAGAACTACCAACTTTGGGAAGGGCAACATCGGTCCATGGACCCATGTTGCCCCAGATTTCCCAAAAAACGTTGTTTAGGGCCTCAAAACGGCTCCGGAAGTTCAAGACCCGAAAAAACTGCTAAAAAATAGTAAGTTGTGCTACAATCAAGGAAACTGAAAATGCTGAGAGAAACAATGATGGGGGTCCAGATGGACTTGGTAGGTGGCCACCAATATCCACCTGGATCATTCTCCCCCCTTAGGAAGCAATGGTCCCCATTGCGTTGAGTTCCTCCATGAGATGAGGAAACTTTTGTTGAACTTGGTCCCTGGTGAGCCACTTGCCCTGGTGAAGGAATTGGCTTGCTTTGACAACTCGATATAGTTGGATATTCTGGTGGCAAGTGTTCTTGATCTATGTGTCCATGATCCGATCAGTTGCATATTGTTCCATGCAATCTGGATTTAATTCTGTGGGTGTGAGTTGTTTTGCAATGTCGAAAGTGTCTAGCAATGATGGGAAGTATGGCCGAAGGCGGTCCACATTGAATATTGGATGCAGGCCAAGGGATGGGGGAATGCTGAGCTCAAATGCATTGTCTCCCACAGCCTTAGTAATGGTGTAAGGACCATATCGAAGTGGTCTCAGTTTCCGATAGGCTCTAGTAAGGTGTTCCTTTTGCAAATGCAACCAGACTTTGTCACCCACCTGAAACTTGTGTGGCACCCGATGTTGATCATGTCGTTGCTTGTACTTGGCATTTGATTTCTCATAATGTCGTGGACCTGCTGGCGAATATGTTGGATGTGCTCAATGAAGCTGGTTTCCTTATCTGTTTTGGACTGGACATGAGCTGAATCTGTGTGAGTAGTTGCAAATGGCATGGCCACATCAATGGGGCATAGTGGCTGGAATCCCAAGCCCACTGAAAAGGGCTATGGCCAGTCGAGTTGTGAAGAGCTTGGTTGTAGCTGTGTTGAACATAGGGGAGGCTCTCGTCCCATGTGCGTGGATGCTTTGAGTTATACATGCACAGAATGTGCACAATCATCCTATTCACAACCTCTGTCTGGCCATCAGTTTGAGGATAGAAGGCTGTGGACTTCGTGAGTTTGGTGTCCAGCATTGACCAGAGACTGGACCAAAATGTACTGAGGAACCGACTGTCCCGATCTGAGATGATAGACTGTGGGATCCCAAAGTGCACCCATACTCGTTCAAAGAAGAGTTTAGAGTGGCTTCTGCTGTGATATTCTTCTTGCAGGCCGCCATAATGGCCATCTTTGAGAACCTGTCAACGACCACAAAAACACAGTCATTTCCATGCTTAGTGGAAGGAAGGCCTGAAATGTAATCCATGGAGATGGATTCCCAAGGTCGACTAGGGGTAGGCAGCGGGGCATAGAGGCCTTGCTTATTGATGGTCGGTTTGGCAATGGCACAGGCAGTACATGATCTGATGTACTTCCCAACATCCTGTCGAAGATTCGGCCAATAGAAATACTTTTGCAGCACTGCCACCGCTTTCTCAACCCCGAAATGCCCAGCAGCCCGACTGTAGTGTGCTTCGCAAATCATCTTGGCACGCTCGCTTGAAGGAACACAAAGGTGACCGAGGTGGCATAATAGGGCATCCTGGAGGTGAAAATCTGCAACCTGCCGACCCTCCAAGAGTGTCTGGTATGTGTGGCCGAATTCTTGGTCACTTTTGTAGAGAAGTGGCCAATCAGAAGTCTCGTGCCCGCAAGAGTTGAGCACGGTGGTTAGCGCCATGATCGGTGGTCGACTGAGGCAATCTGCAACATTATTGGTGCTGCCCTTTTTATACTTGATATTATAGTGAAACTATTGCAGGTATGTAGACCACTTCTGATGGCGATCATTCTGCAATTTCCCTTGGTCTGTATGAACTGCAGAGGTCGGTGGTCTGTGTGGATGACCGTTTCCTTCCCCAAAATGTAATGCTTCCATTTTGTGGGTAGGCCTACACAATGGAATACATATCTTTGTTGTAAGTGGGATACTTTTGGACCGTGTCTGAAAGTGTCTCACTGTGATATGCCACTAGATTCCCCTGTTGAGTAAGGACTACCCCAATAGTATACTCAGAGGCATCTGTCTCAATCTCAAATGGTTGTTGCAAGTCTGGTAATGTGAGCACTGGTGCAGAACAGAGGCGATGTTTCAACTTTGTGAATGCCTTCT
>APFE031517210.1:36309-70116 GCA_000404065.3 Pinus taeda
TTTTATTCCAAAAACTTTAGTAATCTGCTTCATTGCTTCATTAGGAGTATCAAGTTCTGCAATATGGAATCTAAGATCAGGAGAGATAGACATCCCTATCAACCCACGTGCTTGATCTTACCTATTTTCCCATTTAGCTGCCTTCTCTTCATCTTTCGGCTTGGTTTCTTGGCCTGAGGCTATTTGGTAAAGACCTTTACTTCTAAGTAAATCCACAATGTAGGACCACCATTGGAAGTAGTTGGTGCTGTCAAGAATAACTTGGCATGGAATTTCCATTTTACAGAAACTGAATCCATATATGCTGAAACTAAGTGTTCCAATGGAAAGATCTCGAAAAATTAGGCTGGTTAAAAAAAAACGGCTCTGAAAACGACTTCCGGATGAAGAAGTTATGGCTTTTTGAAGAAACGTTGATGAAGGCGCCGACGAAGTGCGGGAATGTGCGGAAATGAAAAAAGCACCCCTTTTCAACAAAAATGAGATTTGAACACAAGACCTCTACTCTCATAAATTAGCTTTGAACCAAGTGAGCTAAACAAAAAGTTTGAGAGAGAGAGAGAGAGGGGGGCTTTGTTTTCTTTTGGTCACTGATGCTTTGGATTGCGTGCTTGCTTGAGAAAGCTCTTTTTCTCCCTATAAAACAAAAACACAAAACCAAACACGGACATACAAAAAAACAAGCCTTACAGCTTAAAGTTAGCTTTACTCGGAAACTAAATATTTTCCTCAATGTTTCTGATTTTCTGAGATCACACTAAGGTGCAGGGAAAAGAGCATACGCATGAAAAAAATCCTTCCTTTCTGTTTCTGATTTGCCCAAATCGCACAGAGTCGTAGGGCAAAGAGCATACGCAGAAATGAAAGGTATAAATCCGGTAATAAAAGGAGCTAAATAAACCGAAACTGAAATAAACAGAGAGAAAATAACAGTAAACTGCAAATAAACATTGTATACCTCCATATCTAAAAAATGACGCAGCTCGGGCTACCGGAAACCTTTTCGCGTGAAACGAAAGGGGTTCCTCACTGGAACAGATGCTCCCAACACAACAGAGCAGTCCTCTCGGCCCGAAAGCAGTCAGAAACAGCAGATCTAGGAGATGCAGTCGATGCAAGTTCAACCGGCCTTCAGATTTGGATCACCAACGGAACGCGGCTCAAATAGCTCTGATACCATGTAGGAAATTACAGGGTAAGTTCCTCAGACAGGACACCAAAAGGACACCGCTCACAAACAGATCACAGATCAATACACCAGTATTTTGACGTGGTTAAAACCCTCAAAGAGGGAAACAGTCCACGGCCTGTGCCAATGTGGCCACTACAGGCAATTTATTAATAAAAGAATGAAAATTTACATAAGCTTCTCCCATGTACAGTTAACCTACAATGACCCTCCATGTGCTTTAAATAGAATTCATGGACCAATCGGGTGTCAAGCCACGGATCAAGTGTCGGTAATACCGAGGAGATAATGAACCCGTCAGATCACTACATATCGTGACCGTCGGATTGTAAGTTACAAATGTACATAGTAAAGAAACACACTTTACCTAACTCTATACTAGACCAAGTTATACTTAACTATTCCTATGTGTCGGAATATCCTAACATCTTGTCCTTTTTCTCTTTGCAAGTATTAGCATAATGGCCTTCTTTTCCACATATAAAACATGTTACATGTTTAAAAGGCTTTGCTCTTTTTCTGAATACTATCCTCTTCTTTTTGGAAAACTTAAAAGAATAATATTTTCTCCTAGGAGTATACTTATCTGTCTTGCATGAGCATGAAACTTTTGACACTTTCTTTTTAGATTTGCTACTACATCCAAAATCATAAGTTTCTGCAAAATTATTACACAATTTTGTACTGAAATGCATTTGCTTCTTAAAATTCTTTTTAGCTTTTTCTGATGCACACTCTCTTTGCAGAACAGAAACTATCATCTGATGTACTGCAGCAAATGAAGAATTCTCAATTTTTACTTTGTTGGTCTCAATGCACTGATTAATCAAATCTGGAATTTTTCCTGGCATTGAAGCTATGTAATACCTCAAATAAGCAACATTGTGGGGATTTGCTGCTTGATAAAGAAGTTTTTGCATAACACAATAATAATCATGCAGATAATCTATGTTACACAATCTTTGAGATAAAAAGAGTTGACCATGATGTACTGAATCTTCTGGTACTACCCCCACAAATTCATGTTTTAAGGCATCAAAAATAGCTTTCAGGGGATTTGTTGGATGTTCAATGATATTGTTTATTTTTTCTTCAAACAACTTATCCCACCATTGTTTTAAAATACCAATAAAAGACCAAACAATTTGCGTGACTATATCAGACCATGATGCTTTAGTTCAGTTTTTCATTGTAGTGCCCAAGCATGGACATTATGCATAATTGTTATTACTTCTTCACTTTCCATGCAATCAATATTTACCAAAAGTGTATTGCCAAATCCTTTAGCTGATGGATTTTCAAATTTGGCAGGGACACTTTCCAAATTGTCTCTATATCGAGAAAAAGGACTATCTGCAGATGCTTCATGTGCAAAAGTATCCTTGTCACCTTTCTTTCCTTTATGTGTGAATGTAAATGTATCACCTCTATCTCTTTTAGAACTAGCATCTCCTTGAGTGGGTTCTCCATGAGAGGTAACACCAGACATGGCCAAAATTTGTGGAGCAGATGGTTGGCCATTTTCTACAAAGGTTTTAAGACTGACATAACCTTTTGGTAATCTCAAGCTTTCAACAATAGGAAAAGTGGTTAGCCTTTCTCTCATCAAATCTGTTCTCTCTGGCTAACATTATTCCTTTGTGTACTTTCTCAATCTTAGCAATATCTATGTTATCAATGCTTTTGAACAAAATACTTTTAAGACCATCTTTTGATTCATCTAAACTAGAAGAAAACATTATTTTTGAACTTGAAAGATCTACTTCTCTATAATGAGGTGGAGAAGTAGGCTGTGGTAATGCATCTCTTAAATGTTCAAGGGACCTGGAAATAATTCCCATGTTGGAATTGATATCATTCAATTTTTGTGTATGCTCATTCTGTATCCCCAAACACTCATTATAACCACTGTGCATTTTCTTTATATGTTCTTTAATTTCTAGCACATCTTTGGCTATGTCATCTATGTTTTGCAGCATACAAACAATCTGATAGTTTGTATACTTATGCATTTTTTCCGTTTCACTCTGATCTGCATCTGACATATTTTTCATATGTATCCATTGGAAATCTGACTTTAGAGTACCATTTTTTAAAGTTCTTCTAGAGTTTGTAGGCTCTAAATATCTTTCATTAATCTTTGTTGTCAGATCATATTGAGTTCTGGGAAGACTAAAGCTTTTAATATCAAGCAATACTTTTTCATGCTTTTGATCTTCTAGTTGGAAACTAGAAGATGTACCCGATACACAAAATTGGCAATCATTAGATTTATGGGTTAGAGGTTTCTTTCTGTTTCTTTTGGGAACAGAATATATTGGTGGAACTGGAACTGATAAAGGAGCAGGAGAAGGCATAACTAGAGGAGGTATTACTACTTTTATACTCTCTCTACTTCCTAAAAATGAAGATCTATCTAAGATAGTCATGGATCTGACAAGACAACGGCTTCTTTCAATTTCAATAGCTTCGTTGTTCCCCTTGGAGCCTTGTCTTTTCCTTCCTCCTAGGGTTTCCCCTTCTTGCTTTGTGGTTTTCTTTTGGTCCTTTTCCTGACCTTCTCATTCTTTTTAATTTGTGTCGCTCTTTCTTTTTATTTTTTCCTGATAGATATTAATAAATAAAATCTTTACTAATATTCTTTATTTTATTAAATAACCCCCCCCCCCCTTTTTTAAGGTATTTTATTCCTTACAGTAATATATTATAATAATATATGTTATTATTATTATTATTATTATTTATAATTTATTATATTTATTTATTTATTTAAACTGAATATTTTTTATTCTAATATATTTATTCTTAAGTTATTTTTATTTTTATTTTAATTTTTCATACTTAACTTTAATCTTTAACCTACCTATTTAATAAAATGAAAATTTTTAATTTTAATAGTTATATTACTTAACTATTTATAATTTCTATTTAATAGTTAATACTTTTAACGCTTTATTAAACTACCAATTTAATTAAATTTACTTTATATATTTAATTTATATATAGGTAAGGTCCCTTATTTACGTTTAATTTATAACTGGTTTGTTTGACCCTGGTCCCTGGTCAAATTTAGACGTTATCCTAGTTAGTTGTTGGAGGCTCTGCTCAAAAGTATTTAACTGGCAAAGATAGATCTGATTTTTCAACTTGTCCTGACGATGAACCACACTGGTTGGTTAGAAACGCGTTGACAATGATTTTCTGAATGTGATTTATGGCGGAATTTCTTCTTATAAGAGTTCTAGGTTATATAAATATAATAAAAAAAATTATTGCAATATGAAAAATATCATACTAATGCACATATTTATTTGAGTAACCATGTATGAAAAAGTTATAAGTCAATTTTAACCATGTATAAAAAAGTTATAAGTCAACTTTAAAATGAGAAACTAAAGAATTACACATTTTATTTTAAAATGGACCATTTTGCTAAATAAAATTTGCTTGTATATAAATGAATGTTATAAATACTGAGGAACTTATCACGAAGGAACTTATTAGAATTGGAATAATCTTAAATCCCTAGGAAATTGGTGAACGACGAGTCAGTGGGCATAAATCTAATTTTTTAAATTTATTAAAAATAATGGACAATTTTGCTAAATAAATTTTGCTTATATAAATGAATGTTAATACAACTTGAGTGGGCCTAATGGTTAGGACCATGTGTTTTCTCCTAAGAGGTCACACGTTCAAAACCAGAGGGGTAGTGATCTCAAATGGGGGTTCAACTTCTTGTTTCACTTAACAAAAATATGATCTAGCTTAGGTTGACAAATGTGGAATTAAGTACTTGAAATATGTGTATGTGTATGTCTTTGTTTATACTGTTTAAGTGTTTATTTGTTCATAATCTAGGAGTTCACCCTGATATCATGGGCTACGTCTCCTTGAGCACTTGTCAACTTGACTAGGCTCTTTGGGATTATGGTAAAACTTCTTTTACAAGTTCCACACTCAACTCCAAAGGTTGACAATTGAACCAATGGGCTTAGAATACCATCTTTATCCATGGTTGTCCTTACTCTTAACAAAAATATGATCTAGCTTAGGTTGACAAATGTGGAATTAAGTACTTGAAATATGTGTATGTCTTTGTTTATACTGTTTAAGTGTTTATTTGTTCATAATCTAGGAGTTCACCCTGATATCATGGGCTACGTCTCCTTGAGCACTTGTCAACTTGACTAGGCTCTTTGGGATTATGGTAAAACTTCTTTTACAAGTTCCACACTCAACTCCAAAGGTTGACAATTGAACCAATGGGCTTAGAATACCATCTTTATCCATGGTTGTCCTTACTCTTAACAAAAATATGATCTAGCTTAGGTTGACAAATGTGGAATTAAGTACTTGAAATATGTGTATGTCTTTGTTTATACTGTTTAAGTGTTTATTTGTTCATAATCTAGGAGTTCACCCTGATATCATGGGCTACGTCTCCTTGAGCACTTGTCAACTTGACTAGGCTCTTTGGGATTATGGTAAAACTTCTTTTACAAGTTCCACACTCAACTCCAAAGGTTGACAACTGAACCAATGGGCTTAGAATACCATCTTTATCCATGGTTGTCCTTACTCTGCAAACAGATCTAGGTTTCCTTGGGCTTGATTCCTTCAATTAATACATTGAACTGACTTGAGCTTCTGGATGGCACTAACTCCCTCAGAATTTTGCATATTGTCTCTAGAACTCCTTCTATCTTCAGCACACATCAAACACCAACAACATATTGATCATTTGATCATTTGCTGTCTGAAACTTCCCTGCAGCTTCTTGGCTCTTAGAAGTCTTCAGATGCTTCTGAAAATCCTTTCAATGGATTCAGAAGGTCCTTTATAGTTAGAATTGACAGTTGGATCACTAAGAATGAGCTTTGGTAGCTCCTGCAACTGCCTCCAACCTTTGGTGGCTCTAAACTCCAGAATCAATCTTCTTGGATGGAATTCTCCATGAAGATGACTTCTTCAGCGTCTATGGATCATTCCATTAGCTTTAGAAGGCTCTATTTAGTCTAGAGAGCCTCTTGTTTCACTGTCAGGCTCTGCATCTGTTTCTCGGTTCTGCTGCTGTCCCTCGGGCTCTGCCTCTGTTTCTCTGTGTTTTTTGGACTCTACCCTTTAAAACTACTCTTTGAGTTCTTTTATGCTTTATCCTCTAGGGATACTCCACCAAGTTTGGCAAATGCACTTATCTCCAGCTAAACTTAGCAAATTCGTTAAACTTTAGCCACTTCGCCAGGTTGACCGTCAAAGGTAGCCATTAGCGTAACTTTTGGGCGCACATATGTGCGATATAACCCCGACAGTTAGGGACAATTAGCCATAGAGCTTTTGCGGTTGGGTTAATCTTGAACTGTCGATCTATCCCGTTCATCCAACGGCTGTCGTGTCGTCTGATGGCCAACTTGCCTAGACAATCTCTGCCGCTGATGTGACCCGCTCAATCCAATGGACATCGCTCAATCCCAGGCAGATTTCCTGCATGAACGATATCTGACTGGGGCGCGCAAGAAAAACAGTTTTACTCTGCTACGTGTCACTCGCTGAATGGAATCGCGTGCTTTGGGTTGAATACTACTTCTAGCCTTTCAACCACGCGATAGACCATTTACTACTTGGTTGATACTGCCCATGTGCTTCATTCGGATTTAAAGAAAAAGGCGCGTTATATAGGTTTAGCACTTTAACAAAGGTTTTATGCTAAACAAAGGTTTTTGCACTTTAATGAAGGATTTAACGCTTAACAAGGTTTTTGCGCTTTAAAGCCATATAAACCTTTTAACCTTTTGTTCTTTACCTTTGGTCTTATCTTTGGTTAAGGTCCTAGATTATTTTCTAATCAAATAGAGTATGTAAAAATATCAACCTCAAAAAACAAATTGCTAATATTTAGCTAGCCCATAGTACATAGTTATTCAAAAACATAAATATATCAACTTACAAGACTTGAGACTAAAGAAAACCACAATCATTTCACTTAACCATTCAACTAAATTGGCTGTCCTAGCCAATCCTATGAGCATAGAAGTGATGCCAACCATAACACGTTCATTAATACCTGAAAAAGTTGTGGTCCAACAGTCCAACTACCAAATGTGGAAGTTTGTGATCGATAAAAAAAAAACAAACAAACAAACAAACTTATTTATTATAATTATTTAATTCCGTGGAAATACTCAACTAAACTCAATTGACTGTACACGCTCAACCTACAGAATATCCCATGCTTTTTTTTGTCCACATAATAGTCTATTGTAAGCTAATGTGCACTCTTACTTTCTCCCTTAACAGAATATATTTTAGATGGAAAAATTACGTCAAATCAGAAATATAGATTTCCGGAAGCCAAGTTTCTTATGATGTTGCACATTCCGGTTAGAAATATAGATTTCCGGAAGCCAAGTTTCTTATGACGTTGCACATTCCGGTTAGTACTGCAAAGGCTTTCAAAAACCCTATACTTGCTCCTTTATCCTATTATCACTTTTCTATATCATTCATTGAACTCTAATTCAGTGGTTAACGGATATTTAGAGCTCTGATATAGTCATCATTTTGGTTCAACGAACAGCTAGAAGACCAGTGGTTGCGTAGTTTGAGAATGGTAGTTGGGTGGAATGGTAGGCAGGCATTCGTTTATCGCCTCCCTCTTACAACTTCCCGTATGATTTTATTACTTCAATCTCACGCATTCTGAACAAATTTTGCATAGTCAGGAAATTTCCGCATTGTTAGATCTATATATACAGGGGTACTTCAGCAACACATTTGCCATTAGAGAGTAGAGGCGTTTGCCTCGGTCGCTGAAAATTAGAGGAGGAGAGTAATCGTCTGTTGTTTGTCAAGAATGGGTCCTGGCGGTCCTGGAGGTCCGGGTGGTTGGGGTCCTGGCCCTGGAGGTCCTGGTGGTTGGAGTCCTGGCCCTGGAGGGTTCTTAGGTTGCATTCAACAATGGTATTATTATGAATCATTATTACTGTATTCTTTTTTTTGACGGGGAAGATGGATAGATAGAGATTTGAACCGATGACTTATCTAATAAGAATTTGAACTAATTACTTATATCCAAGAGAAATTTAAACTATAAATGACTTAACAGCAAAGAATGCCATTCTTGGTCCATCCAAAACACCAGCTTAAGCATCACTGCATTTTCTTTTCTTTAAATGTAGCAATTCAGAGTTTCAGTTTTTCTTATACTTTGTGTTTATTGCAGCTTATATTTCCTGTGCTGCTGCTGTCTGCTGCAAGAGTGCTTCGGATTTTGTTGCATTTTCTTTTCTTTAAATGTAGCAATTCAGAGTTTCAGCTTTTCTTATACTTTGTGTTTATTGCAGCTTATATTTCCTGTGCTGCTGCTGTCTGCTGCAAGAGTGCTTCGGATTTTGTTGCCCGCCGTTCGGAGGCCCCCCAGGGGGCCCGCCGCCTCCATTTTAAGGATCACTTATCACACGGATAGTGTTATGGTCTGAGGTTGCGAATCTATTTCACTATACAGGCAGATCAAAATCATGATGTGTTGTAACATGCAGATAAATAAAAGTTTGCGTTACTCTTTGCTTTTTTGTCACAGATCTTGTTTGTGCAATGTGGCACGATGTAATTGGCATCTGTGAATTGAAAAAGAGAAGTAGATTTTGAAAAATTGTGTTACTTTTAGCTTTTTGTTACCGATCTGGTTTGTGCAATGTGGCTTTATATTTTTTTTTGTAGTACTGAAGAAAATAGCTGTACATATAATTGTTTATCAAGATTATTTAATATAGTAGTGCTTGAGATTGGAATTCTAGTGGGGAAATTATCATTAAATTTTAGTAACCATCTAGATTATATATTATTGACAATAATGTAGTTTTATGTTATTGCCGTCTGTGAAAATTGGAATTCTAGTGGGGAAATTATCATTAAATTTTAGTAACCATCTAGATTATATATTATTGACAATAATGTAGTTTTATGTTATTGCAGTCTGTGAAATGGATTTTGCTTATGTTTTTTTAAGTGGAATGATAAAATTGGGTCTGTTTCCTCGCTTGAAGGTCATAGGTTCAAAACCAGAGAGAGGTAGAGTATGTATGCCTACTTATCAGTCAAATCACTGCGCAGAAATAAATCCCTTTCCCATAAACAAAAAAATCTCATACACCAATTTAATATCTAACTTAACTGTAACTTTAATATATATATATAATTAATTAATTTATGAATTAAATTTTCCAAATTTCACCGTTGAAACACATTAGAATTTCTTTTCGAGCCATATAATATCCAAGTTCTTTGCTGTTCAAGTGGCAAAACCTATCAACACCAAATGACATATCAGACGGTCAAATCATAAACGAGATATCCGGAAAAGCAGGTACACGCTTGATACTTGGAGCTCAGAACAATAGGATATTGGAAAATAAGATTAAATATTTCTGAATTCAAATTGTTTATCCGAGTAAGGTACTCTCCTTCGCTATTAAATGCAGTGAAGATATATGCCGTGTTTTATCCATTTAATTTCATATGTATTTATCGTGAACAGGTATTTAGTTTAAGTGGTTGGAAAATATGTTTCACATTTTCTGTCGAAGTATAACTTTTTAATTTTTAAAAAGATATTTAATTCTTTATATCTATCTATAGTGTAAAAAGGTTTGTAGTTTGAGTGGTTGGAAAGTATATTTCAAGTTTTTTATTAAGTTTTAATCTTTATAAAAATATTTTATTTTTAGATATATAAATATATATGTAAATGTATAATATTATTTAATTAAATTATATAAAAAATTATGATTTTTATTTTTTAATATAATTTTTAATTTTTATTTAAATATAATTTTTTTAAAATTAATAATCTAATTTAAAAATATTGTTTTATATTAAAGATATTCTATGTATAATAGTATTTTTTAAATAAATTTAATGGAAATTATTCTTAAATGTTATTGATTAAAGAAAACTTAAATAAGGTATGAATAAGTACAAAATTCAAGAAAATAAAATAATAAACAAATGCAAAATACAATAAATATAAATTTGTGATTATTGATTATTATAAGGATGAAAGTGGTTGGTGTAAGTGTGACTATGGGGCTGGGTATAAGTATACTTTTAAGATTTACACATATAGCATCCACCTCATGTTGATTAAAATGATGTATTAATGAATATTGATCACCATCTCAATGGATGTGGCAAGTATAAGTGTAAGCTTGGGGCTAGGGAGTGTGGGTTGTGAAAGTGAATATCAAATGTACACGTCACCTCAATCTTTATAATTTAATTAAGGGTAAGGGTGGAGGTGTATGTTGCAATTCTAAATCTTACATTCATACCCACAAACCCCACATTCTAATTGTCGGGGTGTACGTGTGAATCTTAAATGCATATTTTCATTTGCATCGTTACCCGCCTAATCACTTAATCCTCATCCACAACCACACACATAAACATGTCCACCTGGATCCCCACCTTCACTTAGTAAGGGTGTGATTTTTAATGAATTAAATGGAAAAAGATTGTAAAAGACAAAGCAATGAAAACTACCTAAAGTTGTGGTATCGTATCTCTCAAGAAAGTTGTGTCAGCTACACTCATTCACAAAAAGAAATTATAAGAGGTGTGTACTATCTTTTAACATAAAGCACGATTCCTTAAGATGAAAAATCCCTAAATATCCAAAACCATAACCTTAGGAAAGGACGTGGCAAAAGAAATGGAAGCATTAAGGAGGGTGGTTAATATGTCAAGTTTTCAAGGGAAGAAATTATGCACACAAACTTTTTTGGAAAATTAAAAAGATTAAGAAATGCTAAATGTTCCTAGCAAGCCACCCTATCAAAGATTTCTTGGGCTATGTAAGATGCAAAAAATGCAATATAAATGCACCAAAAAAGTTGTAGTAAAAAGGTCAAGATGTGGAACCATTGAGTTAGTGCAATAGGTGGATAGTCATCAATATGCATATAGATCAATCATCCTTCCTTAGGAAATAATAGTCTCCATTATGACAAATTCCTTCCATAGATGGGCAAACTTCTAGTGAAAGTGATTCCTAGTAATCCCTTTTCCTTAGAGAAGGTGCTTCCTTGATTTAACAATCCAATAGTGTTGGAAGCTCTACTAAAGACTACCCTTTATCTTGATGTCCATGAACTGCCTCTCCTGGATCCTTATCTCTAGCGATATGATCATTGACTAACACCTGCAAGTTTTGGCCTAACGACAATCATGATTCCCAACAAGTGGTATAAGAGAGTAGATCACAAGTTCGATACACACCCATCTCACGTTGGGGGAAGATTGTTGGACATTGGATAAACGAGTGCTCCCTCTGTGTGTTTCCACATGGACTAACTACCTCTTGTGGATCCTTATTTTTGGTGATGTGATAGTTAACTAACACCTGCAAGTTTTAGCCTAATAACAGTCGTGATTCCTAACATACTATTTTCTACTCAATATAGTGGGGATTGAATTCTATAGGGCCCAAGATATCAACAACCTCTAAGGTATCCAAGAGAGGTGGGAAATATGATTGAACTACACATTAAAGACATGGTAGAATCCAAGGAAATGGGTCATAGTTAATTCAAAACTATTCTCACTGATAACCTTGGGGGTGGTGGTAAGCCCATATTAGAGTTGGTTGAGATTTGGATAGGGTATCATAGGTCACTCTTTCTATAAATGCAACCATACCTCATCTCCCACCTAAAACTTATGTGAAGCTTAATGTTAATCATGGTATTACTTGTACTTCACATTGGCTTTCTATGAGATATCATTAATTTGTTGTTGGTTGAACCATATCTACTCAACAAATTTGGATGCTCTATCAACATCATTATGAGAATGGGAGGATTCTTTCTATGTAGATACAATGGGCAAAACTACATCAACTGGGGCTAATAGGTGGAAATCAAAGCACATCTAAAAAGCTTTGTAGCCAATCCAAATATTAAGGTATTTATCATAACTATGTTGAACATAAGAAAGGATCTCATCCCACATGCATGGATGTTTGGAGTTGTATATTCTTAAGATATGTGCAAACATCATGTAGACTACTTTTATTGATCCGATAGTTTTGGGGCGTAAGGTAGTTGATTTTGGTTAGTGTGGTGTGCATGGTCGACCATAGATCGGCTAGAAAAGTATCCAAGAACCTATTATTATTAGCTACAATAATAGTCCATGGTAATGAAAAATGAACATAAGCATGCTTGTTGAAGAGCCTAGTTGTGGCCACTATTATGTTATTCTTCTTATAAGATGTTGAAATAGCTATCTTAGAGATGTGACAACCCCATCTGAGGTTCTCTCATAAAAGGCATTGTAAATATATTCAAAAGACATGAGAAAGAAAAAAGGGGAAAATTGAGTCAAGGGACACATGTTCCAGAGCTAGGGAAGAGGATGGCTAGCTTGGGAAGTTATGGTTTCTTGTTCAAAGAAAGAAATTGAATTGTTGGACAACCATTAAAGATTGTTGGTGCAGGAACTTAATGGAAAAACTCTCCAAATTGAATAAGTTGTAACAAAAACACCAAACCCATGTGCTTAAGGAATGGAAATAAGAAAAGAGAATGAAGGGTAGCAGAAGGTGAGTGAAGAATTCCAAGGCAGTAGATTCTAGGAAGAGGAAGGAAGACATAACAACAAGAAGATTTTTTGAAAGATGGGGAAGGAGTTTTTGTGGTCTTGACAGAACCCGAGAGAATTTGAGAAAATAATTTATGGGAAGAGGATCCATTCGGAAGAGCGGAGAGCCTAGTTAAGTGGAGATCTGCATATCACACCAAGAAGAAAGATGATAAACATCATGTTAGCGTAGTCAACAAAATTACAAAAGAGAAGAGAAAGGAAGAGGAGTGGAGGGGATTGGTTCCCAGGTTCCTTGGAAGTTGTGGGTTGAGTTGTTATTCTTTGGAGCCATGTAATAGCTTGGGGTTTGTGCAAGCTATGGGTTGAGATAAGAAACCTAGGAACCCTGTAAAATATTGGGTCCCTGGAGGTTGTGGGTTAAGACAGAGGTCTCTGGAGCCCTGTAACAACTTGGGTCCTTGAAGGTTGTGGGTTGGGATGAAATATCTGGAGCCCTATAACAACTTGGTTCCCTTGGAGGTTGTGGGTTGAGATGGCTATCTCTAAAGCCCTGCAAAAACTTGGGAAGGGACCATCCTAAAGCAATTCACAAGCAAGACTTGATTGGAGATTGTGGTCACAGTGGATTATGGACTCCTAGAGGGAGTGAATCACTCTATGTATGCTCAGGGTGAAGTGGATCACCTTTGGACCCTCTATGTTGACAAAATATAGATGAAAATTATTGGGATTAAGGAAGGAGGTCCTCTAGAGTCCTTGTGTTGTTGGTAGTTGGTGTTCAATCCCTTAAGCAAGCATCCCCCTCAGAATTTGGAATTTGTCTCGAGGTTGACAACCACAAGTAAATGTGGTTGTATTTTTATATGGTTGGGCCAAGATTCCTTTTTCCTTACTCAGTTACCCTACAAATCAAAGTTAAGTGCTTACACTCAAAGGAAATTGTCTACTAATAATTGTTATTTCATGATGTTGTCCTTGTTCTAGACTTGTGTTCATTATATTTTCTGCTGATAAATGATATTGCATGCTTTTGTCATGGTTCCAGACTTGTGTCCATTATATTTTATGCTGATAAATGATATTGCATGTTGTTGTCACAGTTCCGGACTTGTGTTAATTATATTGTCTGTTAATAAATGATATTTCATGTTATTTGTTAGTTTTTGGTAGCATCGTAAGTTCTCTAGCCTTGAAAATTGGTGGAGAGGCTAAGGCATATGAGCTCTAAAGAACCTATAAATAGTTTGGTGAAATTCCACTCGGATTGTATTTTATTAAAATAATTAATATTTTTAATAGAGTTCCTAAAGTCTAAACTTAAGGAAATTAAAATACTAATGGGTATTAATAAAAAAATGGATGAGAATGATCTAGAAGGCAGATCAAGTCATGTTTTAATCTTAGTCATTGATTAGAGACTTAATATTGGCCATTAAAGACATAACGGGAAAAGTATAATATGGAGGCTTGGGGTTCATTTGGAAACACACACTGAGAGATCAAATTGAACTAGAGTTCGAAATTTCTGAGGCTAGGAAGCTGAGAAATTCAAACTAAGTGATCATTCTACAACAAAGGGGCAAGGATAGTTTGGGAATACTTAGAAGAGAGGTAGAGAGCCATTAGTGTAATCCGCACAACACCTAGAGGGATTGACAATGGGCCAGTCTAGGCCGATGCAGGCTTGATGCTGAACCAGGGAGAGCTAGCATAGAGGAGAAAGATACCTTTATGCAGAAATCGAGAACTGTCGGGCAGTTGCTAGAACAATCCGGAGAGGTTGATGCAGAAGCTCCAGGAGGCAGAAGAGACAACGCAAGGCTGACACATAGCCTCTAAGGCTAAAGTTGGGCCTACGTAGGGCCAACACAGAGATAGCCGGGGTTAAACAGTTTTGTTGTCGAATCAACCGGAAACTGTCAAGTGAAGTGAGGTAATCTCACTCAGTTTTCTGCCATTTTTTTCTCTGTAATTGGATAATGGGAGGGCATGCATTGTATTTAGAACTACTGCTTAATAATATAAAACCCTCAAAGCTACTGCATCGGTTTTCATGCATTGGGTTTTTCCGGGGACTATTTTGTCCAAAAAATAACGGTGTCCTATGTATCTTGTTCTTTTCTTAGTTTCTTGTTTCATGTAATGAAATGAAATTTGTGTAGGTTGCAGAAGTAATTCACTTTAGTATTTTTTTCAGAAAATAACTTGATAATGTATATTAAAATCAATCAAGAGAAGTAAAGTCAGTTTTGCTACAGTAGGGGTTTCTTGAGTAGGAAATTTCACATGGTATCAGAGCATTGATTTTGAAATAGGGAAGAGCAGATCCAGTGCTGAGCAGTGAGGCCGAAAGATGCACTTGGAAGAAATTTGAATTCCCTTGAAGGGATTGCACAATCCTTGCCAGGAAAAAGATCTGATGAAATCTCTCTTTGAGTGAGATGACAGAGAGGTACAATTTCCAATTCGAGAGTTTACAGAGGGAGTGACATAGAGCCTTAGAATAATGCTTGAAGGGTGTAGTTTTTGTGTGGGCAGAAACCTACTAGAAAAGAACAAAGGCACGTAGAAGGAGAAATTTCTCCTCAAAGAACTTTCTGCCAGAAAATTTGAATTTCTCACTTGCTGAGTAGTGTTAAGCAATGACTAGAGAAGTCAGTTTGATAGAGGGATGATATGGCATTGCATGGGCTCAAATATTAGGATAACTTGAACAGAGCCTCCAAATATTTCATATGGAAGACTATATCTTAGTTGTTCTGGAGGAATATGATCTTGAGGCCTACGTCAAAAGTGTTGTAGTCGTTCCTATTGTAAACGATCAAAATAAGAAGTACAAGGCTGAGTAGGGGAAGGCAAAGGGGCTCATTCTCGATGGAGTTCGAGATCATGTGGTATCACACTTGTAGGGCAAGGATACAACCCAGGAGATGTGGGAATCCTAGTCATCTTTGTATGAAGGCTCTTCCGAACAGAGAAAGATGTATTTAAAGCATAAGTTACAACGGAATTTGATGCAGAAAGGAGAAGGGGTGAACCTTTATCTTCAACATCTTCAGGACACTAGAGACCAGCTTGGTGTAGTAGGGTCCACTCCTCAGTCAACCGTGATGGGGAGGATAGCCCTAAATGGAGTCTCAAATGAATGGCAAGTCTTCGTCCAAAGAATATTGGGAAGGGAAAGACTACCTTTATGGGAGGAGATGTGGGTGGCTCTTCAACAGGAGGAGCTATGGAGGGACCTAGTGAAGGTCAACCTCAATGATAGTAGTGGGAGTGGCACAAAGACAAAGGAGGAGGAGGAAAATGCATCTCTAGCATCAAAGGGACAGCAAAAGCATAAGCAAAAGAAGGACATTTCAAAGGTGAAATGTTTCAAATGGGTCAATTTGCATCTCAGTGCCCTCTGAAGCAAAAGGATAAGGACGAGAAGCATGATCCAAAGGTTATAGCCACAAAGATAGACAAGGATGAGTTTACCATGAGTGCCCACACATCTCCAGGAGGGAGATGGGGCGATATTGAGCTATAGTCAAGAAGACTATATGTGGGCAAGATCCTTGAGGAGTCCACCCCTTGAATCAGTTCCTTGCTACAGGAGCCCAAGATTCAGCAGTACCGAGATGAACTTAGTGTTAGATGATGCAGTGGATCGTTTGGAGGATAGATGCAATAGCCCAAGACCAAGAGTTGATAAGTGCAGAGCAATGTTGGCAGCAATGCAGTTGGCAAAGTGCAAAAGTCAACAATAGTGTAGAAGATTCAGAGGGTCGGAGACTAGAGCATTCAGATTCCAATATTCATGGTATTATGTTGAACATAGTTAACTTCAGTTAATTTTGGATGTTTTTTAGTTGCTTCTCTCAACAACTGAGTTGCAGTACGAGTGCAGTGTTAGTAGTGGTAGTGCTAGCAGCATAGCAGATGCAGCGTTTGATAGGGAGTTGTAGTACATATGCAGTAGTGGCAATGGCAGTGTCATGGGTAACAGTACAGTATCAACATAAACATGATGTTGGTGGCAACAAGAGTGTAGAAAGGAGGTGCTTCAAAAACAAAGAAGCATGTAGGTGGACATTATTGCTAGAGCACTTTTCTCACTAAGAGGGAGTGTTAGTTTTTGGTAGCATCGGAAGTGATCTAGCCCTGAAAATTGGTGGAGAGGCTAAGGCACATGAGTTATAAAGAACCCAAAAACCATTTGGCGAAATTACACCCGGATTGTATTTTATTAAAATAATTAATATTTTTAATGGAGTTCCTAAGTCTAAACTTAGGGAAATTAAAATATTAATGCATATTAATCAAAATATGGGTGAGAATGATCTAGAAGGCGGATCAAGTCATGCTTTAATCTTATCCGTTTATTAGAGATTTAATATCGATCGTTAAAGACTTAACAAGAAAAGTATAAGATGGAGGCTTGGGGCTCATTTGGAAACACACACCGAGAGATCAAATTGATCTAGAGTTTGAAATTTCTAGGGCTAGGAAGTTGAGAAATTCGAACCAAGTGATCATTGTGTAGCAGAGGGGCAGGGATAGTTCAAGAATATTGAGCAGAGAGGTGGAGAGCCATTAGTGGAGGAAACACACCTAGAGGGATGGATGTTGGGCTAGTCTAGGCCCATGCAGGCCTAATGTTGAACTAGAGAGATCCAACGTAGAGGAGAAGGTTTCCTTAACAAAAAAATATGGAATTACCGGGGAGTTGTCGAAACAGTTGGGAGAGTTTGTTGCAGAAGCTCCAGGAGGCAGAAGAGACAACACAAGGTTGACGCATATCCTATAAGGTTGATGCAGGGCCTACATAGGGCCAGTGCAGAGATAGCCAAGGTTAGCTAGTTCTGTTGCCTGATCAACTGGAAACTGTTGAGTGAAGTGAGGTAATCTCACTCAGTTTTCACCATTATATTTTTTTGTGTAACTAGATTTTTGGAAGGGCATCCAACATTGTATTCAAAATTACTTCTTAATAATATAAAACCCTTAGAGTTGTTGCACCGGTTTTCCCACATTGGGTTTTTCTGGGGATTATTTTGTCCAAAAAATAACGTTTCCTATGTGTTATCATTTAGAACTAAAAAGAACTGATATATGTAACTTTTCATCCTAGCCCGATGACAAAGGTCAGTACTAGTCTATGCTTGTTTTAATTTTTTTTCCCTTAGAGTCTGAAGTTTTTAAGAGGTCATAAGTCAAGTTTATTCTCATCTACCATTGGTTCTCCTCCATTCACCACTGTTTCATAGCCACGTTTCATCTTATGTCAGTCACTGAGTCTTTTAGTAATTTCGCAGCGCATACATACTATTAAAGTGTTTTCAAAGCGCTTTTATAGTTTAGCAGTTTCGCAAGCGCACCCTATTAGGCAATTTCGCAGCGCATCATTCAAATTTAAAACTAACCGCGCCGCGAAATCATGGATTCGTACATTTCGCAGCGAATCTTTCCCGAAATGTCAAGTCCGTTAGGTGAGTCACAGGCCGTGTCATCTCATGTCAGTTCATGTACCCCTCTTATCACATTCCACCACTCATTGCCATTATCACCACCACTAGATCTGTTGATACGCACGAATCATCATTTCCAAGAAAGACCACCATGCATAAATCTTAATGATGGTTGTAAATCTTGCATGAATAACAAATCTGCAAGATTGCAACTTGAGAGATTTTAAACGGCAAGATTTCAAGCTCAAATACAAGTATGATCAAGCGAGGTTGATAATCAAGTGAGGCTGAAAATCAAGCGAGGCAGAATTCAAATAGAAGCTCAATCACAATTCAAACCAGAGCTGGTAGTCATTGTTTGCGAATCTTTGGAAAAATCAATGGAGAAAAAAGAGCACAGATCCGGAAAATGTCTAAGGAACGAGCTTGAAGGCCTGGATATAACACTAAGGAATAAAGAGGTGGAGAAAGAATTCAAAAAAGCCGGGTGCTGGAATTTTTGCAAAAAGTTACAAGGAGGACATGCACAGGTAACCAAAGAATTTGCGCTTAATTTCACAGGCTTGAATTCAAAGGTAGCTATGATAGAATTGGAGGTCTCGCTAGAGGTGATATCTACTGTGACAGAGATCCCACGAGGACAAGAAGAATGGTTTAAAAATTTCAAATTTGACATGAATCCTTGCAAGGAGTTTTTAAAGAATGATATTATGCTCATTTACTCACCTGCATACAAAAATATTTGACTTGCGAAGGAAGGTATAACAAGGTTTACTCATACCATTTTAAGCTCCTTTTGCATTTCACAGGGAAGGTCTCCATTGACCTACCTTTTTATCTTTTCCGTAGTTTGAGTAAGATGTGTGATAAGGTACATCTGAGGAAAGAAGATTGTGAAACATCTTTGTTTCATCATGGTTTGATTAAACTACTGGTCTTAGCTGAGCTCCAAAGGGTAGACAAAGATTGGAATTCATTCATTTTTATGGCTGGCTTCAAAAGCCAGACTGGCCTCAGTCCTCTACCTGCAAGAGATTTCACAATAACAGAGTTGCAAATAGAAGCAAGAGCTAAGAGAGTTCCAAATTTACAAGCAAGAAAACAAGTGAAGCCACTCATCATTCAAGACCCACCTCAGCAATCAACTAAGGAAAAAGCTCATGTTAATAAGACTGTACCTGAAGCAAGCGCATCTGAAGTAGTCTCAAGGAGAAGAACAAGAAGTCAGATGGCTAAGGAAAAAGGTAAAGCAGTAGCAGTTGAAGAAAGTCCAGTTTCCAAGGGAAGTCTAAATGATTTATTACAGGCTATTGACTTTGAGGAGTCATTACCAGTTCAAGATGAATTGATGCAGTCAGAACAAGAGAGTAAAAAGAAAACCAAAGCCTCAAAAAGGCTTAAATTTGATGAGCAAGCTGAACAATTTGTTTTTAAACCTAGGAGACCTATGACAAGGAGATTTCAGCAAGAACAGGAAGCACTGCCAAGAACAGAGGAAACAAGGGAAGAGACACAACGCCAACAAAGGAAGAACACAGGCAAAACAGTCATTACATCCAAAGAAGACAATATAGCAGACCTGAAAAGCAAATTGGAATCAGCTAAGCATGAGATTGCCAAACTGAAGAAAGCTGCTAGAAGACATGCAGTCATACAAGCTAACTATTACAGAATTAAAACCCTATGGGAGGAGAATGCAGCTGTAGAGGTGGTTGACTGTAATACGCAATTTCACACTTGGACAGTGCCGGAAATCAAAGAAGCCAAGTACATCAGGATGATTAATATGCAACTAAGAGCTGGGAATAAGGTTATGAAGAAACAAATAGAAGATCTAAAGGCACAATTAAGCCAGCTTAAAGAACATGCTAAATGAAATCACATTTCAAGTAAGATTTTGTTTTGAGTTTTGATGAGTTTTCTTGATCTCACCTTTCTGAAGAAACCTATGCCCATTCAGTTTTTGGAAACTCTAAAGGAAGTTTTGGCAACAAAGTGCTTGATTAATAAAATTCTCGGGTTAAAAACAATGTTTTTTAAACAACTCATCAGTTTCGTAGCGCGCTACGAAACTGCTGAAGGTGATGATTTCAACATAAATCAACCAGTTTTGAAGCAGAAGCGGGAAAAATTTGAAGGACAAATGCATACAAGGAGACATCTGAAGTTACAACAACCAATCAGACTAAGACAAGTGGAAATAAATGGTTTGGATCAAAAGTTGCATTTTGTCATATCATAAGAAGTTGAAGCACGGTTCAGACAGCTTGAATGCGTTTTTTTGGTTTTAAAGACAGTGGACAACACATCATCAAATCATGCTTTAAAAAATAGTGGACAACACATCAATAGACGTGACCACCCGTCATGTTTTGGGAAACAAAGATCATAGACCGACTTATGTGGAATTGAAAACCATAAAACCGAAAAGCAAGGATAGTCTCCTATTTTTCTGAACAGTGAAGAGGATACAACATTCAAGAGCAACGTGGAGCATTGAACACCCATCTCAGCCAAATTGAAAGAGAACCAGATGTCAAAGAAAGAGAATTATCTTAATCAAATCCATTATTCATGTAATATGGAGTTAGAGTCCTATTTGATTTAGGTCTCTAAAAAACTTCAGTTAACAGTTTGTTGTATTTATTAAGTAGTTAAAGTTTAATAGCTGTCAGTAATAGAAGTAGTTTTCGAATTCCCCTCATGCTTGAGGAGGAATCTCAATCAGTTAGAATAAGAGCTCTATATATAGCTGAAGCAGCAATGTACTCAGGGTTGGAAATTTTATGAAAAGGCTGGTATTTGGCTTATGTAAAACTCTGTTTCAGTAATACATGTTTTGCTTTACTTCTCAGGATTCATGAGGGATTTTTATGTTCAAAATATGTGATGTTGTCCTTTTCCTAATTCTTGCAGTGGTATGGATGTGTAATCACTCAGAATTCACTTGAGGTGCTCTGACTTCCTGTATGCATTCATAAACTGTGTGGTCCTATATGAGTTTTTATGTTCTGAATATTTAGATGCTGAATGCCCTGACTTCTATGTAAAGTTGAGTTCATTGTTATATTGAGATGTTGTTGACTCCATAAGCCCAATGGATAGTTGCTAAATGTGTTTCCACCATTCATATTCTCACAGTTGTTTTACAAGAGTTAGCCATCTTATCTATAATCAAAATCATAAACCCCTTTTGAGAGAGCCCTCTCAGGTTGAGGAGGCTAAGCCTCAGCCTAAAGTAGGTTTGAAATAGTTACTTAGAGTCAACCTGAACAGCAGCCTATCAGGATTTGATTTTGAGATAACATTTTGATGTGTCTGCCGGGAGTCTGAGGATTATTCATTCCTGAAATCAAGAAGCTGAACTTTTGAAGGTAGCAGGAGCTCAGAAAGTTTTCGAGGTTGCATTCTACCTTGGTGACTCCATACAATTTTAAAGTTAAAAAGGTGGCTTCGAGAGGGAGATATACACGGAGTAATCCTGACCCAAATCTACCTACTCCTGTGGATAATCCAAACACCATCTCAAGGATCAGGCAAAGATTTCCTGATATACCAGGTACTTCATCTTTTTCGAAATCTTGTTCCCTGAATTTTCTAGAAGTCCTGAAGATAAAATTGTAGATGATAAATTTCATGAGGTATTGTTGAGGTCTGAGAACGAAGAAGAACTTATTGGAATTATTTTAGATTTACAAAAAAGAGGCATTGATACTTCATCCTTAGTATCACAAAAAGATAAGGAAGAGTTTTGGGAGGTTGTTACTTCAGAATTACTGTTAGAGGAAGAAGATTTAAACCAACTCAAAGAGCTTGATCCTTTTGAAGTTTTACTCAAATCCAAAACTGGTTTACCCCTCCCAAATTGGAGTTCGTTTGTCAGTGGTTTGCAAAGTCCAAATAGTCCTTTTCGTACTAACACTTTATCCTCTGCCTCTGCTAGTCCCAATAGTTCTCAGACACTAGGAAATCTATCTCACACTAGTTCTGGTCCCACCGGTCATACAGTACCTGTTATTACTACTCCTCTATTCATCATGGCTATACCTGCTAGGTACGCTCCACTAGCTCTCCCTGCTGTTTTACATGACCTTCCTAGCAAATATGCTGCTAGAATTCCAACATGGGGAGGAGATGAAGACATTACAGCAGAAGAACATGTAGATAAATTCAATGATTTTGTTGACAGAGAAGAAGTTGATGATGAAGATGTAAAACTAAGATTTTTTGCTCAAACTTTCATTGGGGAAGTCAGAAAATGGTTCAAAGCCCTTAGAGCCGGAAGTATTCATAGTTGGGTAGAATTTGAAGATAGCTTTCTAAGGAAATGTGGAAACAAAACCAACCCTGTCCAAGCCCTTACTGAATACAACAATCTTAGAAGAGCTCCAGATGAAACTGTCCAAAACTTCTCTAAGAGGTTTAATAAATTGTACAATTCTATTCCAGCTCATTTGAAACCTCCTGGAGCTTTGGCACAGTTGAGATATGCTGAAGCATTTGATTCAGATTTCTCGCTCTTACTCAGAGAAAGGGATTATGCCTCTCTTGATGACATGCAAAATGATGCAATTAAGGTGGAGGTGAATATGATTGCTGCTAAGAAATCAAAGATGGCAAAGGCTAAGCTGAAAGAAGAAGAGAAACCTTCTACCTCTACTCCAGAAGACAAGTTTGAAACAATGATGAAAACCATGGAAAAATTGATGGATCGGCTAGCTCTTGGGAATGCTTCTTCTCCTCCAGCACAGCAGGAACCTCAATTCAGAAACCCTCAGTTCAAAAGACCTCAGAATCAGCAAAGGCCAAGAGAGAACATAAATCAGCAGTCAGATCCTCCAGTGAGACCTCCTTTCCAACAAAATTTGGTAGATGAAGAAGATGAGCCTGAAGTCCTTGAGGAATCAATCCATTGTTTTGATGAAGAAGTGTCATGGATTTTCTTGACTAAGGAGGAACATGATGAGTCCAGTATGATAAAATCAGGAGAAGAGCCTTCAGACTTTTTAAAGGGCTATCAGCACGCTATTTTTGAGATGCAAAGGCAGTACAATCTTAGGAATATAAATGTTCCTATTACAACAAACAAAGCACAACCCAAGAAGGATACCTCAAAGACAGTTGAAGATAAAAAGGAAAACTTAAAGGTTGTTGAAGGTAAGGATGATTCTCCTCTTGTCAAAAAGGATATTCAAATTCCTTCCCCTCCTAAAGAAATTGATAAGACTGCTTCTGTTTTTAATCTTGAGAACGAGATTGCAAAAATTAAGATATCAGTGCCTTTTAATGAAATTCTCAAGGTGGAAAAATACAGAAGCAAAATTGTTGAAATGCTTAATTCACAACCAGGAGTAGCTGACATCCTAAATGTACAAGAAGATAATCCTGTTATCTGTTAGGGTCCAAGACTTGAAGATGAACAGAATGAAGAGTTTCCCCCTTTCTACATAAGCATTAGCATTCATGATATGACTCTACATAATGCTATGTTAGACTCGGGGGCATCACATAATCTCATGCCCAAGGTAATCATGGAAAGATTGGGGTTAGAAGTAACTAGGCCATATAAGGATTTATTTTCCTTTGATTCAAAAAGAGTCCAATGCATTGGTTTAATAAAAGATGTTGTTGTGGGTCTCACACAAATTCCAGCAAAAACAATTGTTATGGACGTTGTTGTTGCAGACATTCCACCAAAGTTTGGGATGCTTCTTTCGAGAGCATGGGCAGCAAAAATAAAAGGCACAATGCAGATGGATCTTACATATGCTACCATCCCAGTGTTTGGTGAACAAAGGAGGTTGTATCGGGAGACCGGAATGGCCTACATGGTAAGCAGCAAAGACAAGCCTCAGAATTTTCCTATTTATTCATTCGATACTGGTCTTGGATCAGCTATCCTTTTCAATGAATCAATTGGAAGAGAAACACAAGATGAACCTGCGGAAAATCAGTGTCAAGAAGGGAAGCAAGGAGATGAAAGGGACATCATGGGCTGCTGGTCATTACACTTTGATGGATCAGCAGGAAAAGAAGGGGCAGGAGCTGGGATTTGGATCACTAGTCCAATTGAAGAAAGTAAGTTTCTCTCCTATAAACTAAACTTTGATTGTACCAACAATATCGCTGAGTACGAATCTCTGATTTTAGGTTTAGAAGCCTTGATAAAATTGAAAGCTAAAAACATTGTTGTTTGTGGAGATTTTGAATTGGTAATTAAACAAGTAGAAGGTGCATATCAAACTAAGGATATAAGGATGAGAGCAAACATAAACTTAGTGTTGGAGATGTTGGAAAAATTTCAATCCTATTATTTTAGCATCAAAACTAGAGATCAAAACTCTATTGCAGATTCTCTTGTTGTTTCTGCCAGTCTTTTTATCATTCCTAAGCACTCTTCTGAAAATTATGAAGTGGAGGTTCGCCATATACCAGTTATACCAGATAATATCACAAATTGGCAAGTTTTTGAGGATGATCAGCACGTAAGGAACTTCATTGAATTAAAAGGAAAATTTGAAAACAATCAGATAGATCAGTAGAATGTGTTAATAGAGTCAAAGGAAAGTTTTGAAGTCTTACAATTACAAAACAACTTAATTCCAAAGGGCCTCATTCCCCTTGAGAAATTATTTGATCAAAATGATGTGTTCAAAGCACCAAGATTACAAGCTAATGAAGAAGAGGTGGAAAGCTGCAATTTGGGAGACTCGGTTGTGCCTAAGATAGTCAAGATTTCAAAATTTCTTTCAGCTGATATGAAGACTAAATATGTTGAGATGATGAAAAGATTCATTAATGTTTTTGCATGGAGTTATGATGACTTGAAACAATATGACTCTTCAATTATACATCATACCATTCCTATTAAGGAGAATGAAAAGCCTTTCAAGCAGAAGTTAAGAAGAATTAATCCTCTTCTGATGCCACTGATTGAAAAAGAAGTGAAAAAGCTCTTTAATGCTAAAATTATTGTTCCAATCAGATTCTCAAATTGGCTTGCTAATCTGGTACCAGTCAGAAAAAAGAATGGAGAGATCAGAATTTGTATAGACTTCAGAAACTTAAACAAAGCTTCATTGAAAGATAATTACCCCCTCCCCAAAATGGATTTGATTTTGCAAAATATTGTTAGTTCACAAAGGATGTCTATGCTTGATGGTTTCTCAGGGTACAATCAGATTCTTGTTCACCTAGATGATCAGGAGAAAACGGCTTTCACCACACCATGGGGAACATTCATGTATGCAAAGATGCCATTTGGTCTCATGAACGCGGGAGCCACTTTCCAGAGAGCAATGGATATTGCTTTCGCTAAAGAAAAGGACAAATCAGTGGTGGTCTATCTTGATGACATCACAGTTTTTTCAAAAAGGGAAGAAGATCACTTAAAGCACCTTGAAAGGGTCCTACTAAAGTGTAGGAGGTTTGGTATTTCTCTAAACCCAACCAAAAGTATTTTTGCTTTAACTTATGGCAAACTTCTTGGTCATATTATTTCTGAAGAAGGAATTAGGATTGATCCTAATAGAGTTAGTGCAATTCAAAAATTAGATCTACTAAGGAGTAGGAAGGAGATTCAATCCTTTCTTGGGAAGGTTAACTTTGTTAGAAGATTCATTCCTAACTTTGCTGAAGTTGTCAAGAACATAACAAAGATGTTAAAGAAAGGAGCAGATTTTAAGTGGACAGTTGAAGCAAAGAAATCATTTGAAGAGATCAAGAAGGCACTTACCCAAGCACCAGTACTTATCAGCCCAGATTTTACCAAGGAGTTCCTTATCTTCACATTCGCTTCTAAAGACACAATTGCTGGAGTTCTACTGCAAAAAGGAAGTCAAGGTACTGAACAACCCATTTCCTTCTTTAGCAAGACATTAGCAAATGCTGAATTGAAATATAATATCTTAGAGAAGCAAGCCTATGCCTTGGTGAAAGCAGTGAAGGATTTCAGAATTTATGTTTTGCACTCTCACATTGTGTTGCCTACGTTCCAAATGCTGTTATAAAAGATATCCTTACACAAGCTGATCCAGATGGAAAAAGGGGAAAGTGGATAGCAAAATTGTTAGAGTATGACATTGAGATCAAACCCACAAAGTTGGTAAAGGGTCAAGGCCTAGCTAAATTGTTGACACAGTCAAATTTGGATTGTATTGATATTAATTTAAGCACAGAGATCTAGAAATTTCTGAAAATGAAGAGGAATTGGTCCAAATAAATGAAAAATTCTTGATGTCAGAATGGTACAAGGATGTAGCATTTGTTTTGCAGCATAATAGAGCCCCTGATAATCTTTCAAAATCCAAAGCTCGGTTTACCAAATTGAAATCTCTTAGATATTTTGTGTATGACCAAAATTTGTTTTGGAAAGATGCAGGAGGAATACTATTAAATTGCCTCATTGAAGAAGAAGTTGATAAAGTAATTGATGAGTTTCATAAGGGGGATTGTGGAGGACATCACTATTGGAAAGCCACTGCAAACAAGGTCTTGAGGGCTGGCTATTTTTGGCCAACTATGTTCAGAGATATCTATAAAAAGATAGCCACATGTCATGAATGTCAAGTGTTTGAAGGAAAGACAAAGCTTATGCCACTGCCCTTGGTTCCTATTTATGTTGAAGCACCTTTCCAGCAGTGGGGATTAGACTTTATAGGAGAAATCCATCCCCCTTCATCAGGACAGCATCGCTGGATTCTCACAGCCACCGATTACTTTACAAAATGGATAGAAGCAATACCCACAAGGAAAGCAAATGATTAAGTGATTATTTCTTTCTTAGAAAATAATATATTATCAAGATTTGGCTGCCCAATTAAGATCATCACTGACAATGCTCAAGCTTTCAAGTCCAAAAGAATGATTAATTTTTGTCATCAGTATCACATTTCCCTTGGACATTCCACTACTTATTATCCACAGGGAAATGGTTTGGCTAAATCATCAAACAAGAGCCTTGTGAGAATCATTAAGAAGCTGCTGCAAGAAAATAAAAAAGCTTGGCATTTTAAATTGAAATATGCTTTGTGGGCTGACCGGATTTGCACAAAGAGGTCCATTGGAACATCACCATATGAGCTAGTATATGGGGCTGAGGCCATATTTCCAACATCCCTTGGAGTACCAGTAATGAAGTTGATTCAAGGACTAGAAGAGGAACCAAATGCTATACAACGAAGGATCAATCAGCTGATAGCTTTGCAAGAGAAAATAAATGAGGTGTTCGACAGTTATCAACAAAACCAGAACATAATCAAGAGAGCATTTGACGAAAAGATCAAAGAAGTTACATTCCAGATCCATGATAAAGTTTTGAAATGGGAAGCTAGAATTGAAGAGAAAGGTAAACATGGTAAATTTGAAAATTTGTGGAAAGGGCCATATCAAATTTCTGCTTTCCATGGAAATAACACTTACATTCTAAAGGAGATTGATGGAACGCCATATGCTGGAGGACCTGTTAATGGCAGGTTCCTAAAGCATTACAATTGATTAAATTTTTGCCAAGTTTCTCACAACATTGTATATACCTGTTTATCAATTTTTCTTTGTTGCAAATAAATGACAAGCTGAACAGAAAGCTCAAGCCTGAGGTGAAGGCTCATAAAGTTAGAAAAGGATGCTTGTCAACTCTATCCATGTTTTCATAAATTGGACAAAGCACTGGACATATGAGTTCTTAGTGTACTACAGGGGCACACTATCCCAAGTGGAGCCACTGTTATCATTTAGAACTAAAAAGAACTGATATATGTAACTTTTGATCCTAGCCCGATGACAAAGGTCAGTGCTAGTCTATGCTTGTTTTAATTTTTTTTTTCCCTTAGAGTCTGAAGTTTTTAAGAGGTCATAAGTCAAGTTTATTCTCATCTACCATTGGTTCTCCTCCATTCACCACTGTTTCATAGCCATGTGTCATCTTATGTCAGTCACCGAGTCTTTTAGTAATTTCGCAGCACATACATACTATTAAAGTTTTTTCGCAGCGCTTTTATAGTTTAGCAGTTTCGCAGCGCAAACCCTATTAGGCAATTTCGCAGTGCATCATTCAAATTTAAAACTAACCGTGCTGCGAAATCATGGATTCGCACATTTCGCAGCGAATCTTTCCCGAAATGTCAAGTCCGTTAGGTGAGTCACAGGCCGTGTCATCTCATGTCAGTTCATGTACCCCTCTTATCACATTCCACCACTCATTGCCATTATCACCACCACTAGATCTGTTGATATGCACGAATCATCATTTCCAAGAAAGACCACCGTGCATAAATCTTAATGATGGTTGTAAATATTGCATGAATAACAAATCTGCAAGATTGCAACTTGAGAGATTTTAAACGACAAGATTTCAAGCTCAAATACAAGTATGATTAAGTGAGGCTGATAATCAAGCGAGGCAGAATTCAAATAGAAGCTGAATCACAATTCAAACCAGAGCTGGTAGTCATTGTTTGCGAATCTTTGGAAAAATCAATGGAGAAAAAGAGCACAGATCCGGAAAATGTCTAAGGAACGAGCCTGAAGGCCTGGATATAACACTAAGGTATAAAGAGGTGGAGAAAGCATTCAAAAAAGCCAGGTGCTGGAATTTTTGCAAAAAGTTACAAGGAGGACATGCACAGGTAACCAAAGAATTTGCACTTAATTTCACAGGCTTGAATTCAAAGGTAGCTATGATAGAATTGCAGGTCTCGCCAGAGGTGATATCTACTGTGACAGAGATCCCACGAGGACAAGAGGAATGGTTTAAAAATTTCAAATTTGACATGAATCCTTGCAAGGAGTTTTTAAAGAATGAGTTTGTAAATGCAGATTTAAGTAAGGCAGTGCCCAGAAGCTATGTCAAAGAATATTATGCTCATTTACTCACCTGCATACAAAAATATTTGACTTGCGAAGGAAGGTGTAACAAGGTTTACTCATACCATTTTAAGCTCCTTTTGCATTTCACAGGGAAGGTCTCCATTGACCTACCTTTTTATCTTTTCCGTAGTTTGAGTAAGATGTGTGATAAGGTACAACTGAGGAAAGAAGATTGTGAAACCTCTTTGTTTCATCATGGTTTGATTAAACTACTGGTCTTAGATGAGCTCCAAAGGGTAGACAAAGATTGGAATTCATTCATTTTTATGGCTGGCTTCAAAATCCAGACTGGCCTCAGTCCTCTACCTGCAAGAGATTTCACAATAGCAGAGCTCCAAACAGAAGCAAGAGCTAAGAGAGTTCCAAATTTACAAGCAACAAAACAAGTGAAGCCACTCATCATTCAAGACCCACCTCAGCAATCAACTAAGGAAAAAGCTCATGTTAATAAGACTGTACCTGAAGCAAGCACATCTGAAGTAGTCTCAAGGAGAAGAACAAGAAGTCAGATGGCTAAGGAAAAAGGTAAACCAGTAGAAGTTGAAGAAAGTCCAGTTTCCAAGGGAAGTCTAAATGATTTATTACAGGCTATTGACTTTGAGGAGTCACTACCAGTTCAAGATGAATTGATGCAGTCAGCACAAGAGAGTACAAGAGAGTACAAAAAAAACCAAAGCCTCAAAAAGGCTGAAATTTGATGAGCAAGCTGAACAATTTGTTTTTAAACCTAGGAGACCTATGACAAGGAGATTTCAGCAAGAACAGGAAGCACTGCCAAGAACAGAGGAAACAGGGGAAAAGACACAATGCCAGCAAAGGAAGAACACAGGCAAAACAGTCATTACATCCAAAGAAGACAATATAGCAGACCTGAAAAGAAAATTGGAATCAGCTAAGCATGAGATTGCCAAACTGAAGAAAGCTGCTAGAAGACATGCAGTCATACAAGCTAACTATTACAGAATTAAAACCCTATGGGAGGAGAATGCAGCTGTAGAGGTGGTTGACTGTAATACGCAATTTCACACTTGGACAGTGCCGGCAATCAAAGAAGCCAAGTACATTAGGATGATTAATATGCAACTGAGAGCTGGGAATAAGGTTATGAAGAAACAAATAGAAGATGTAAAGGCACAGTTAAGCCAGCTTAAAGAACCTACTAAATGAAATCACATTTCAAGTAAGATTTTGTTTTGAGTTTTGATGAGTTTGCTTGATCTCACCTTTCTGAAGAAACCTAAATGCCCATTCAGTTTTTGGAAAGTCTAAAGGAAGTTTTGGCAACAAAGTGCTCGATTAATAAAATTCTCGGGTTAAAAACAATGTTTTTAAACAACTCATCAGTTTCGTAGCGCGCTACGAAACTGTTGAAGGTGATGATTTCAACATAAATCAACCAGTTTTGAAGCAGAAGTGGGAAAAATTTGAAGGACAAATGCATACAAGGAGACATTTGAAGTTACAACAACCAATCAGACTAAGACAAGTGGAAATAAATGGTTTGGATCAAAAGTTGCATTTTGTCATATCATAAGAAGTTGAAGCACGGTTCAGACAGCTTGAATGTGTTTTTTTGGTTTTAAAGACATTGGACAACACATCATCAAATCATGCTTTAAAAAATAGTGGACAACACATCAATAGATGTGACCACCCATCATGTTTTGGGAAACAAAGATCAAAGACCGAATTATGTGGAATTGAAAACCATAAAACCGAAAAGCAAGGATAGTCTCCTATTTTTCTGAACAGTGAAGAGGATACATCATTCAAGAGCAGCGTGGAGCATTGAACACCCATCTCATCTAAACTAAAAGAGTACCAGATGTCAAAGAAAGAGAATTATCTTAATCAAAGCCATTATTCATGTAATATGGAGTTAGAGTCCTATTTGATTTAGATCTCTAAAAAACTCCAGTTAACAGTTTGTTGTATTTATTAAGTAGTTAAAGTTTAATAGCTGTCAGTAATAGAAGTAGTTTTCGAATTCCCCTCATGCTTGAGGAGGAATCTCAATCAGTTAGAATAAGATCTCTATATATAGCTGAAGCAGCAATGTACTCAGGGTTGGAAATTTTATGAAAAGGCTGGTATTTGGCTATGTAAAACTTTGTTTCAGTAATACATGTTTTTCTTTACTTCTCAGGATTCATGAGGGAGTTTTATGTTCAGAATATGTGATGTTGTCCTTTTCCTAATTCTTGCAGTGGTATGGATGTGTAATCACTTAGAATTCACTTGAGGTGCTCTGACTTCCTGTATGCATTCATAAACTGTGTGGTCCTATGTGAGTTTTTATGTTCTGAATATTTAGATGTTGAATGCCCTGACTTCTATGTAAAGTTGAGTTCATTGTTATATTGAGATGTTGTTGACTCCATAAGCCCAATGGATAGTTGTTAAATGTGTTTCCACCATTCATATTCTCACAGTTGTTTTACAAGAGTTAGCCATCTTATCTATAATCAAAATCATAAACCCCTTTTGAGAGAGCCCTCTCAGGTTGAGGAGGCTAAGCCTCAGCCTAAAGTAGGTTTGAAATAGTTACTTAGATTTAACCTGAACAGCAGCCTATCAGGATTTGATTTTGAGATAACACTATGTATCTTGTTCTTTGCTCAATTTAATGTTTCATGTAATCAAATTAAATTGGTGTAGGATACAAAAGTAATTTACTTCAGTACTTTTTCAGAAAAAATAACTTGATAATGTATATTAAAATCAAGTAGGAGAAGTAATTTAAGTTTTGCTGCAGTAGAGGTTCCTTGAGTGTAGGAACTTTCACATTATTGTCACAGCTCTGCACTTATGTCTGTTATATTGTCTATTGATTGCATGTTGTTTTCATAGTTCTGGACTTATGTCTATTGTATGTTATTATGGCCTCTACAAGTGATGATAGCTCTGTGAAAAATATAACAATAATGGTAAGTCAGACCTATCTATGCATTTTTGTTGATTATTGAATGAACTATGTTGATAAATAACCCAAGTAAATTAGGGCCTCCAAATAGGAAGTTGAATACTATGTGAAGGGATTGCTGGTGTCGATTCTAGGGCTATGATATACTAATAAATAGTAATTAGCCTAATATTGGGAGTTAAGTATGTCTCTGAACATTATTTTAATAAAATTATTAAATTGTATAAGAAATGATGAACCATTGGTCGCAAGGGGTGGAGAGGGGGGCTGCAAAGGGGAAGACCTCAAGGCCTTGGAAAAAATATGAATGGAAGCATAAGGCTCAGAGACCCATTTTTATCTATATAAAATATTACATATAAACTGCTTGTGCGGGAAATGGTTGAAATTCCATGTTTACTCTTGGTATTTCTATTCAAAGCCCATGCATCTACACAGAGTGTGTTGTGAAAGCATCGAAGGAGGCATTTCTCCCTCAAAGCGTAAGATTAACCAAAGGATCTTGCAAGAAGGATTAGCCAACCTTATATTCTCAGTAGACTAGGTATCTATTGCTAGCATCCTTGTGGTGTTGGTGGGGCACTGAAAGGTTTTGCATAGCACCCTAGAACTGGTTGCATATTTGAAGAAGATATGGGAACTATTGGCATGTGGTAGGAGAGGTAAAATCCTTTCAAGAGTTCAAACCAAGCTCGTGGTAGGTAAGGGCCAAGAATGTGTCGGAACCTCCTTGCTTGAAACTCCCAGTTCATAATTGAAGAAACCAGGAGGAGTTGAAGCTTATTATAGAATCAATTACCCAAGCTAAGTAGGGGTAGCACCATGAAAGGAGCTAAATAATTCTTTCCATGGGTTTCAAGCTCTGCAGTCATTCTGCAGGTCTGAGAGAATTTTGAATCGGGGCCTTGGTAAAGAAAGATGGATCAATATGATCAACATCGAGAGGAAAGGCATCAAAAAATGAATAGAGGATCTGTTAGCCTCCTTCTGCAACAGGTTACTCATATTTCATGATTGACATTTTTACAGGCCAAATATGTCATACTTTGCATGCTGCAATGCTCCATATTTGTTAAACAGTCACCAAGGAGAGAATGCTACTCAAAGTTCATCTAACTGCTTTCTAATTTTGAAGAGTCATTCCAGTTTTGTAGAATTTTCAGCTAAAGGGAGGTCCAAACAGCTTAATCTTGGTCTCCCTAGGTTTCAATTTCCTGTTTTAGAATATAGAGAATGAAAATTTGTCCAAATAGCTTAATCTTGGTAGATGCTTAGATAGGTAGAGAATCAAAGGAGCCCAACTACTTAATCTGGGCCCTTGGAAGAAATAAGGGTAGTTTGTAGATAGGAAGGCATAAAAAGAAAAAATTGAAATGCTGGGTCTGCAAGTCTAAATCCACCCAAACCAGAAGAAGAAAAAATGTTAGGTAAGTAGGCTGGGTAAGTAGTTTTGAGGTTGCAGAATCTTGATTTCTGTTCATTGCCATGTTTTAAAGTATCATCTCTACTCAGGTCACAATCATCACGCAGTTTTCATGTGAAGGAGCTCAAATCAGGCATAACTAACTTCCCTTTCTTCCTCTTCCCCAAATCATTAACTAATTTCCCCAAAAAGAGGTCAAGATCTGCTTGGTATCTCTTAGTTTCATCATTCTCCATGCCATTAGCCTGGGTGAAGATCTGCTTCACTCAAAGAGGATCCATACTTTCTCTATAAGGTTCTATCTCCCCTTTGAAGCCTAAGATCTCTGAAACTTAGTGCTTTCTTGTCATCT
>APFE031517211.1:0-11693 GCA_000404065.3 Pinus taeda
TTTTTGGTGACAATTATTTTTTGTGTATTGAAATATTAATTAATGATATATAAATATAAAAAAAATGAGAATCTTAAAATATTCTTTCTTTTATCTTTTTTTAAACTTTTCAAAAAAAATAAATCTCATTATAAAAAGAAAGTGCAAAGGAAAACAAAAACAAACAATAAAAATCCCTTAAAAACCAAATATCTAATGATGAAAAACATGAAGAGGAATAAGAGAATTTGAAAATTTCTTAAATACTCATCATTTAAAAAAAAAAATCAACACTTAATACATTAGAAAATTTAAAGCGTAAAAAGTAAGTCCTTTAAAGAAAGGGGTTCATACCACATGAACATTTTTTAAAATTAACATGAAAATCACTAACATTTAAAAAGAAATCTTCATACTCATTACATAGAAAAAACTTAAAAAATCAACACTTTTCAAAATTGGTTGATTTTATTGTTACCTCAACAAAAAAGATAATCTTATTAGTTCTCGTTGCATTTACATTGTTAAGATTATTCTCATATGTTTTCAAGCTTTTTGGTGGTGCATTTTGCAATTTATTATATATATCATTATCTTTAGTTTGATATCATAAGGACATTGACGTCATTTTTAGAATTTTTTATATTGGTTATCATGAGCTTTTGTGCTTGTATTGACATTCAAGGAGTGCTTGTGAGAGGAGTACTTGCCTATTTGAAATCCTTATGAAATTGAATATACATATAAATAAAATTATGGAAATATACTAAATAATTGTAAAATATACTTAAAGCTCCTTGTAGGAAGGGGTGAGAAATTAGATATTCAAAACCAAACGGTTTAAATAGAAGTTTCTATTAGAAAATGTGATCTTCAACTTTCAATTGCTTCAAATTTTATATTTTCTCAACGAAGAATAATACTCATGTATCCATTACAAACAATTGTTTAGATATTGTGGTGTATATGAATTTTGGTTCAAAGGAGTTTAAAATTTAGAAAAGTGTCCCTCCAAATCTCTTCTTGTTTCTAACACATCAGTAAGTAAGATGACATTATTGTGTTATGCCAATTAATATGAAGGTGAAATAAGATTCTAATCTTTATCTATTGATTAGTTTCTATGATTCTAGATTTGGAATAATTCTTACATTAGTAAATAGGTGGGATTGAGTTGCTGGTTGTTGGAGTTTTTTTGAGAGATTTTCTCTAGAATATTCTCCTTGTTTAGAATCTATTGGATCTCATGAACACTATTTATGTGGCTTGTAATTTGTCTTTGAAATGAACAATATATGAATTGTTTTGTGTGCACTATGTATCTTCGTCATATTTCTTTATTAGTATCATAGCTTGTACGGGCTTGAATCCCTTATGGGAGGGCCCAATGAAGACAGAGAACACGTGACGATTGATACTATGTACATAAGTAAAATTATATTAGATTATTGTGTACTTATTCTTTAGTTGTAGTGATGAGTGACATTGCTTGTTTGTAGAAACTTTAATGTCCAGTTGGAGGAGTAACTAGAGAACAAAAGGGTTGCCCAGTCCAAAGACAGTGCAATGTAGTTATTAGCCTAGAATGTGTGAAGTTGAAATTGCAATGTTTCAATGGGAATGGTGCATCTGGAGAGGTCTTCGACTGTTGTGACGTCCTACGACATAGGATCGATTTGTTTATTGCATAGGGGATCAATGGACATAGAGGAAAACAATGAATTGTTTAATAAAGATTAGATCAGGTGAATTTGTGGTTAAAAACTTTGAAAGTTGTTCATTCATCTGCAAAATGATGATCAGATCAAAGAAATCAGTTAATTCCCCAACATCCATCAAATGTTTCGAGGGAAAAAGTGAGTTTCGTATATCTATGCTATGGTATTCGAAAAATTCTCCAACAATATGAAGTTGTTGAAATTTATAGTTTTAGGAACTGAGTTGGAGATTTTGGTACCACCATTGAAGATAACTACAGTGGAGCATGATGCTTCATCCAAGCGCTAAGTAGCTCCACAAATATTATGACTCGACTTATTGGTTACGCTACGCTTGAATTTTGCAGAAAGGGGGTGCTTGTCAATATGTTGGCTTTAATGAGTTTTTGTCATCATGGAAGCAAGAAATCAAAGATGCTACATCTCAATGTTGACTTTCAATTATGAACTGTTTTTAGTAGCAGAGCTGCTATATTTTTTGCACATATAGGGATTTGGTTTGTATTTGTTGGTGTAATCCCCCCTTTAGTTCCTTCTAAATTTTGTGAGTGTGAATATTCATCGACATTATTTTTTCAATCAATTTTATTATGGGTTTCAATCAATTATGGAATGTTATTAGATTTATTGTTATGGGTTTTTCTTTGTCATGTTTGTTAGGTTGTTTCTTTTTTTCTAAAAAGTTCAAAATAAATTAATGAATAGAGGAATATAATTAAATTAGTGGTTCTCAGCGTTCTTCGGTGTCCATAGAACACATCACTAAGTTAATTGTATGAATTTGTTATATATTGGTGGTTCTTGTTGTGCTTCGAGGTTCAAGAGAATCAATTACAGGTATTGTAATGAGATCCATTTGTGTAGAAAGGTCAGTGGCATAATTGACTTTTAGATACAGTCCAGTATCGAGATTGTCCTTTAGGATATTTAGAAGAATCAATTATACAAAGCTCATCAAGATGGTTAGAGGCAATTATTTCTTAAATGAGTTGAATGAGAAGCTCAAAAATTGTGGTGGTAGAAAGGGTGTTGTCCGAGAGACTTCATAATGGGTATAAATGTCGAGGAGGACTAGTTAGATAGATGTGACATGCTAATTGTAAATTGTCAATTTTATATTAATACTTGTAATGATTGTAGAATTGAGGCTTCTGTGATCCATCATAGTTATAAGAAGAGCTTCAGCGTAAGTCACATGAAAAAGACCTTTGTCGACGAGTTTCGAACCAACTAGTGTGGTTCGAAACGCGTCGACAAAGGTCTTTTTCATGTGATTTACGCCGAAGCTCTTCTTATAATTTGTAATGATGTAAATGTAATCATTAAATGAGGGATTTTGAAGAATTCTTACATTAGTAAATTGGTATGATTGAGTTGATGGTTGTTGGAGTTTTATTGAGATATTTTCAAAACAATATTCTCCTTGCTTGGAATTTGTTGGATTTCATGGGCACTATCTATCTATCCTATAATTTGGCTTGGAAATTAACAATATACAATTTTGTTTGTGTGCACTATGTCTATTCCTCATATTTCCCGGTTCTAGATTATAATACTTTTTGATAAGCTATAAAGAAAAAATGGATGATGAATTAGATTAACATGAGATTAAAAATGAATGTGACCCAGTTCTAAATATTGTTATCAATTAAATGTTCTTCTAAATAGATTTCAAATTAAAATATAAAATTTGTTTCCTATATTAGCTCATTTCTTAGAAAAAATTATAGATATATCATTGATTCATACTCGACTTTTGGGAACCTTACTTTTCCTAAAAGTATTAATTCACATTCCCATTTAAAAACTAATATGATAGAATTATATTAATTATATGTGTGTATGTGGTCATTTCAATTTGTTTTGGGTGGTTGATCCTCCTCACCAAATTTCAACTAGTATAAGTGACAAGATAATATACTATTATTATAATTATTGTTATTAATTTACTTGCATTAATTTTATTATTATGTATTATTGTTTTTAATAACCATAACTATTTTTTATAATAACACCAACAATAACTTGTATAATAATAATTTACTCATGCTAACTTTAACATTATATATAAGAGACCAATGTTAAAATTTCCTAAATTCTAGAATATAAGCTATATATGGCCGCTTTTATTGCAGAATATACATTTTAGAAAATTTATAATTATTTATTAAAGAAAAACATAATCACTTTTTCTATGAGTGTTAATGATTGAATATTTGTAGTGGAGAATGGTCTACCACAACGTCACTAAAGTTATTGAAATTTTAGAATATAATATTTCTATCTTTAATAGGTGAAAAGTTATTGAGCTTGTACATTTTTAAAATAATTATTTGGTTGTGTTGTTGGGTTAAACTTATGTAAAGTAAAATAGATGACCAAATGTGATACATCATCTTATTACTAAATGATCATATCTTATCTGTGTTTTATAAGGGAAGTATGTATCAAAAGTTCGGTAAGAATATGGCAATCGGGTGTGGAAGGAGAATACTTCAACCAACAGAGAGGCACGCATATTGTGTTTCTTGTTGTGGTGGGTTCAAATGTCAGGTATGTTTTTTATTATGTGAAAATTGTAAAAGAAAGTTAAAAATTTGAGTTCTATTGGCTAGTCCCATGGTTAAAAAAAAAGAATATTAAAATTTGGTCGAATGATCTTAGCTCAAGTATTGAGGTGAACAATTGGTTTCTTGAGTAGAGTGTCTTATATTCTCTAGAGACATGTTCTACTTGGTTTGTTTATAAAATTTTTGAAATATTTCTATCTTGTTTAATAGTTGAGGCCAATATTTCAAAAATATTGATTCCCTAAAGAAAAATCTTACAAGTGGATTTGATTGGTCATCTAGTGATCATTGAGTTTATGTAGTGCAAAAAAAAACATCTGAAAATTTATAATAAATTTTATTTTCCACTTGCTATGATTTATTATTATAGTAAGGAATTAGAATTTGTTGAGGTGGATATCAAATGCCATTTATTGGTGTCATATGAATATCAAGAAAAAAAATAATATGAAAATTGTGTCAAATGATCCTAGCTCAAGTAGTTAGGTGAACAATTTTTGTTCTCAAGATAAGTGCCTTTAATTCTCTCGAGACGTGTTGTAATTAGTTTTTTTGTGGAATTTTTGAAATAGTTATGTCATGTGTAACAACATAAGAAAATATTTTGAAGTTCTTAGATTCTCTAATTTTGCTTTGATTTAAGTAAAATAGAAAAAAAGTATTACAAGGCAATTTCGTTGATCCTCTACTAATAATTAATTTTATGTAGCGCACATTTAAAAACAAATGAAAATTTATAATATCATTTATTTTTCAATTTCAATGACTTATGATTATAGGAAGGAATTTATAGTTGTTGTGGTAAATATCGAAGGAGAGTTCTTAGCATCACATTAATCTCAAGATAATCATAAATAATGGCAAGGAAAATTGTTTTATTTACCAATATTTTTCTACATATGTGTTTATATCTATACATCACCCCACAGGTTTTACAATGTTACAAATCAAAAAAATTAATACAATATAGTCTCATAAGTTTCACAATCTCACTCCTATGTTGGTCAATAGGAATATATTACAATATATGTATTGATTATGTCTTTCATAGGTTTCATAACCTTACAAATCAAAAAATTTAATACAATATAGTCTCACTACTATGTTGGTCAATAGATTTCACAATGTTACAAATCAAAAAAATTAATACAATATGGTATCACTACTATGTTGGTCAATAGGAAGATATTAGAATATATGTATAATTTTAAAAGATGTTAGAATATAGGTATATATGAATGCAGGAAGATATTAGAATATATGTATTGATTATGTTTTTCATAGGTTTCACAATGTCACAAATAAAAAAATTTAATACAATATAGTCTCACTACTATGTTGGTCGTGTATCTATGTGGTATTAGAATATTTTGAAAGAATATTACTTTGAAATTGTGTTCATATCTATATGTACCAAAATCGAAAGTGGAAGCAATATAAACATGCAGAAGAAATAAATGTAGGCTAATAAGTGACTACCATTTCCCCACCTAGTATATGCTATTTTTTTGGCCAATCCTTTTACGTAGTAGCAAAAGAGGTAAAAATTTCTAATATTAGGTAAGCTTTAGAATAGAATGGGCCCAAGTTGTGGAGTTTATGTGAAACCTTTGAATAAGGAAAGTTAGTTTTGTGAAGAAGGTACAAAGATGTGAATGTAACTTAATAAAATTGTTGGTTTATGTATTCAAGAATAAATTTTCCACTTCGAAAGGATACCAACATTGTAGGTTCTACATTTTATATTACAATAAATGTTTATCCCCTTTTGCTAAAACTTATAGATCAAAATATATTTAACTTTCTAGCTCCACATGATAGGGAGATTGTAATTACTTTTACTATTATCTCTACATGTACAAAGACCTTGACGTCAAGAATATCAATATGTTTGGGAATACTAGTTTGGTTTTTATTTAAATAGAAATTTCAAATTATATATATTGGGGTTTTCATATTTTAATTTAGAAAACATTATTTTTCTATTGCACAATGTTTGAATTTTTTTTGAAAATAAACCCTTTTATATATATATATATATATGAAAAACATGTTATGGGGAAAAGGCTAACTCATAAATTGTTTTTTCATATATATATTATTAATCATGATGTATATATTATATTATATTTAATATATATATAAATATATTATTATTATATAATATAATATATATATATGTATATCTTTTATATAGGTTATCATGTATATATGGGAAAACATAATCTATTTTTCTATAAATATGTAATGATCATATCTGTGTACTAGATAATGCACTACAATAGCATCACCAAATTCATTGAAAATTCAGCATGCAATATTGTTGTCTCTAATAGGAAAAGAGTTTCACACCTTATGTGATGTTAACATAATTATTTGGTTATTTAGTTGGCTTAAGAAAATCTTAAATTTAATTGGTGACATAATTTAATACTTTCATTTATTTAGAAATGTGCATATCCACTTTTGATAAGAAAAATGTGTATTAGAAGCATTGGTAAGAATATTGCAGGTGGGCCAAATGATCTTAGCTCGAGTGGTTAGGTGAATAAATTGCTTCTCGAGTCATATGTACTCGATTCTTAAGAGGCATGTTGCAAATAATCCCTTTATATAACTTATGAAATAGTTGTATTGGTTTTAATACTCTAAGCTAATATTTTGATGTTGCTAGAAATTTTTGTTTGAAAAAAAAAATCTTACAAGTAGGTGTGGTTGATACTCTAGAGATGGTTATGTTTATATAATCGACATTTAAAAACATGTGAACATTTATAATATCATTCCTTACACACTTTCCATTGTGTATGACTATAATAGCGAATCAAAGTTGCTGAGATATATATGAAGGTTTTTCCATTAGACCAATGGAATTTACGTAGCTATGTGCTATTAATGATGTTTAAAAATTATTATATTGAAATTCTATTCACATACCATATATATATATATATAGATATTCGAATCACTTTCATTAAAACATTGTGAGAAAATTTAATGAGTCCAAAAAAATACCAATACCAATAGTTGGAATTCTTAGTAGATAGATGACAGGATATATATTCGGTAGATAGATAACAGGATATATATTCCCTACAGAAAAAAAAGAAATTCAATCCAACAAAAAAATATTATTTACTTTCCTTAATTACCACTAATAGTTACCCTATGTTTTAAATTCTCCCACCTAGATATTATTTAGGAATTCTTCAATCTATAACATTATACCTATCTTAAAATAGTTGTTTATAAAACTTATATAAAAATATCCACAAAATTTTCTTGTACCTCATTGAGAATTCACACTCTCGATTAATTTTTTCTATTGAAAAAAGAAAACTATAACTTCTATACCTGAAATTTTTTGGGAATGTAAAATGATGTAAAAAAGAAAAAATGATTAGAAATGAACACCATTTTCATTGGATAACGTTTTTAGCCATAATTTTTTTTGCATTAAGATTCGTAATTTATATATGCTATTAACCATTTATAGTTAACAATAATAAATTCAAAATGATGATATCCTTTTGTTAAAATAAATATTCTTAATGTTTTCAAGCATTTTTTAGATGCCTTTTTCAATTTATTATATATATTTTTATGCCTAGTTTGATATCGTAAGGACATCGATGTCATTTTTAGATTTTTTCTTATATTGGTTATCACGAGTTTCTACGCTTGTCTACACATTGAAGGAGTTCTGGTGAGAGGAGTACTTACATATTTGAAAATATTATGACATTAAATCTACAAAAAGAAATATAATTATGGAAATATACTATTTAATTATGAAATATACTTAAAGCTCTTCAGAGGAAGGGGTGAGATTTTGAATATTCAAAACCAAATTCTTTAATCAGAGGTTTGAAAAAATATTAGCAAATGCGATCTTCAAATTTAAATTGCTTCAAAACTTTTATTTTCTGAATGAATAATAATACTCATGTCTCCACTACAAAAACCTTTTTAGATATTGGGGTGTATATGAATTTTGGTTCAAATGCATTTAAAATTTAGAAAATATCTTCTTCTTTCTAACACATCAGTAAATAAGACAAAATTATTGTGTTATGCCAATTAATATCAAGGTAAAATAATATTTTAATATTTATTCATTGATTTGTTTATATGATTTTAGATTTGGAATAATTATTACATTATTAAACATGTATGATTGAGTTGTTGGTTGATGGATTTTTGTTGAGATATTTTCTCAACAATATTTTCCTTGTTTAGAATTTGTTAGATCCCATGAACACTATTTATATGGCATGTAACTTCGCTTTGAAATCAACAATATAAGAATTATTTTGTGTGCACTATGTCTATTTCTCATATTTATTTATTTGTATGAGAGCTTTTATTGGATTCAATCCTTTATTGGAGGGTCGAGGGAGATGGAAAACATGTGAGGATTCATAGTATGTACATAAATAAAATTTAAATTAGATCAATATTTGTTTATATTGTTGTGTGTTTATCCAACCCTTGTTGTCCAGCCGGAGGAGTAACTGCAGAACATAAGGGTTTGCCATTCCAAAGACAGTGTGATGTAGTTATCAGCTTAGGTTGTGCGAAGTTAAAGCTAGAAATTTTCAATGGGAATTGTACATACGGAGAGGCTGGAGAATATTATGAAGTCCTACGACATGTTAGAGAGTCATTTCATGCTTTGGGAATCAATGGACAGAGAGAAAAAATATGAATTGTTAAATAAAGCTGAGATCAGGTGCATTTGTGGTTCATAACTTTGATAGTTATTCATTTATCTCCAAAATTATGATTATATAATGGAAATCACATGATTCCCTAGGATTCGTCGAATGTTTTGAGGGTATATGTGAGATTCATCCATTTTTGTTGTGGGATTTGAACAATTCTCCACCAATATGAAGTTGCTGTGATTTACAGTTTCAAGAACTGGGTTGGATATTTTGATATGACCATTGAAGATACTTGTAGTGGGGCATGATGGTTCAACAAAAGCCCCAAGCAGCTCCAAAAATATTATGAATCAACTTATTGTTTACGCTATACTTGAACCTGGCAGAAAGGGAGTGCTTGTCAATATGTTAGATTTAAGGACTTTTTGTGGTCATGGAAGGAAGTAATCTAAGATGCTACATATCAATGTTGACTTTCAATTATGAATTGTTTTTAGTAGTACAATTGTTATACTATTTGCATATTTGCGGTGTTGGTTTGGATTCGCTCGTGAAATTCTCCCTTTAGTTTCCTTCTAAATGTTGTGAGCGTGACTATTCATTGACATTAGATTTTCCATCAATTGTATTCAGCTACATATTATGGAAGAACCAGTTTTGAAGAAAATTGTTCAAAGTGCACAAAGTGGAATAGACGAGTCATTATGGAATTTGATTGGCTTTGTTGTTATGGTTTTTATTTTTTGTCTTATTTGTTAACTTTTTTTTGTTTATTAAAACTGTAAAATCAATGGATAAAGACACAAATATAATTAGATTAGTGTTTCTTGATGTTTTTGGTGCCCATAGAACACATCGCTAATTTAATTGTATGAATTTGTTATATATTGATTACTCTTGTTGTGCTTCGGGGTTTAACAGAATCAATTACAGCTTATGTTATGAGATCCATGTGTGTAGAAAGGTTAGCTACATAATAGTCTACTACATACAACCCAAGATTGCCCTTCGGGATATGTAGAAGCATCAATTATAAAAACTTCATCAAAGATGTTCAGAAGTCATTATATCTTAATGAATTGAAGGAGAAGCTCGAAAATTGTGGTGGGGGAAAGAGCATTATCCGAGAGACTTCAGAGTGGGTATAAATGTCGAGTAAGACCAGTCAGACATATGTGACATGTGAATAACAAATTTTAATTTTTGTATTAATCATTGTAATGATATAAATGTAATCCTTAAAGGGGGGTCTTGGAATTATGCTTACATTAGTAGATAAGTAGGATTGAGTTGTTGGTTGTTGGAGTTTTGTTAAGAGATTTTACTCAACAATATTCTCCTTGTTTGGAATCTATTAGATTTCATGAGAACCATTTATGTTGGTTGTAATTTTACTTTGAAAGGAACCATATACGAACTGTTTTATCTGCACTATGTCTATTCCTCATATTCCCTTGTTGTAGGTGATAAAAAACTTTTTGATAATCTATAAAAGAATCTTTTGGATGATAAATTAGATCAACATGAGATTAAAAATCAATGTTACCCAATTCTAAATATTGTTATTTATTAAATTTTACTCTATATAACTCTCAAAACCAAATATAAATTTTCTTTCCTATATTAACTAATTTATTAGAAAAAATTATAGATGTGTTATTGATTCATGTTGGACTTTTGGGAACATTAATTTTCCTAGGATCATTTATTCACATTCCCATTCCCATTTAAGATATTGTTTTCATGTGATAATATATTTTATTGAAAATGCAAAACTTATATATTATGATAATGGGCTACATATAAACGAATTATCGAAACATATTATTTCAGGATGGGATATTACTACATCATTTGTGTATGGGATATTACTACATCATTTGTGTTACTAAACACACAATAAAGGTGTAAATTATTGAACACTTAATTGTATTTCTAATATTGCTCTTTATTTATGTGATTAGTTTAAAATTAATATTTTGAAAAAAATTCACTATGTTAGGATGCCATATAATAAAATTAACACAAATCTATCTTAGCTTTAAATTCATTTAGGTAGTAGGATGAATGACAAAAATAGTTGAGATCTAAATCTCTTAGTTATTAAGTTAATATGGTTTTAAAAATAAATTAATTAAAATGAAGACGCTGGAATTATATTAATTCTATATATATATATATAGTCATTTCGGTTTATTTTGAGTGGTTTATCCTCCTCACCAAAGTTCAATTAGTAGAAGTTAAAAGATGATATATTATTATTATTATTATTATTATTATTATTATTATTATTACTAATTTACTTTCATTAAATTTATTTGTCACATACCCCATAGGGACCACACTACTAACTACCTACTATGCTTTACTTGATCCATGATGTGGACCTTTAGGTTTCGTTAATAGACTTATTTACTACAACATGAATAAGCCCTTCAACATTTTGTATGCATACATTACAACTTGGAGGAAAGAATTAGTCATGGTCATTCAACCCGATGAGCTTACCCGTTCATAATTTCAGTACTTTGATGACTTCATACAAGCATTAATAGAATAGTTAGCATAAATACATTGTAGCTAGCGTTGCAATATATCATTTTTATAATCCTACAGGAAAAGTCGAAAGAATAATGACATATATCTTATGCAATATGAGCCTCATTATACGCAATTCACTTCGTAATACATAATGCATAGCATAGTTAACCCGAACCATAAGTTATACGTTTTCAAGCCTTAGAACTTAATTATATATA
>APFE031517212.1:0-10717 GCA_000404065.3 Pinus taeda
ACACTTCAAAGAGCATGAACCTGCTCTGTCACCATCAAAGAGCCTGGACTAGCTCTGATACCACTGTTGGGGATTTTTAAGGGGAAAATCCCAAAAACAAACAATATTCATGCACACAGAGGCAATGCTCTGTTTTCCTTTTACTCCAGGATCTTCTTGCACATAGGAGCTTTTAAAAAAAAATTACTGAACAGAGTATTGCACCACCATAAAAGATTACTGTTCATTAAACAAAAAACACTTACATATTCATCCTCTTTTACTCAGAGGGATTCACCAAAACATTTTAACAAAATTACTCTCTCCTTTGAAATTTTACACCACTGTGTGTAAATATTTCATTTACATTCACTGCTGTGTGAAAACAAAAATTACAGGGATTTACTGTTTTACCTTTTCACTGCTGTGTGAAACAATTCATGGTTTTACACAAACCTCCTCTGGTTTTCTTTCATTCACCTCTTCAACTCTTCTCCTGCAGTGCTGTGCGTTCTTTTCATTTCTTACATTAAAAATTTACGCTGCTGCGTTTTTACCATTTGCTAACTTTACATTTCAACCCAAAAAAAATCATTCGCACTTCTGTGCGTTCTTCCCCTGCATTACAATGTCTGTTCTCTGGTCCTCATTCGCTGCTGCGAACTCAGGTTCTCCTCCTCCCCGTGTGCAAAATCACTTAACCAATTGAAGTCAACTCTCTTACAAAATATATGCAAAATAATAAAAACTTACATTATAATTTTACACCCATACTTCCGTATGCAATAAGTATTAATGCGCCGTAAAAAAATTAAAAACATTACCAAAAAAATGTCATAACATTAACTTAGGGTATGGGCCATTATCTTACTCCACGCTGCATTTATGTTTAACAGACCCCGTGTACCTTCCTTGCAATCGGACGGCGGAGAAACTTGCCTTTAATCAGACGAATATCGGATGGGGAGTTCTGACCAACATTTATCGTCCGATAAATGTCAGAGGGTGATGTCACCCCAATCCACGCGTCAGCTCCAGGTTTTATCGAAGTCGATTTTACGGAAACCACTTTATGCCAAAGAGTGGTGCGATAACTTACCGGCGGTTTTGAAGTTTACTGCGGTGGTTTTGGCGTGCGTTAAATGCTGGCCCGCGCGTAGTGGAAATTACAAATTCAACAGTGTCACAATGCATACATTTCCTGATTTGAGTCTATTGGTCTTGCTCTCTCTTTTGGTTTCCTCTGCTCATCTTGGCAGGTTTCTTTGCAGGGAAGTACATTTTGGCGGCTCATCTTGGCAGGTTTTTTTGCAAAGAAGTAGGATTATGCAAAGAATTCTGAATCTGAAGATAGCACATAAGAACCCAGTTCTGAAATACAAAAAAACCAAGTTCCGAAATGCAAAAGGTTAAGAGGAGATGATCTGAATATTGAAGGAGCCTGACTAGCTTCTTCTGATGTCGGTTCAATTCTTCTTCCAACCCACCTCCTCAAGCAGCCCATGGTGCCAAAGATGCCCTGTTGGTTGTTTAACAGCCTAACCTCCCTGACTGTCAGTACTTCCCTGCGCTGTTACTCAGTTCTACTGCCAGCACTTCCCTGCGCTGCACTGTTACTATGTACCTACTGCCTGTTCAGAGAGTGCCAAGGTAGGATTGTCGCCAAGGTAGGAGTGCTTCCTTGTGCTGTTACTCAGTTCTACTGCCAGCAATTCCCTGCGCTGCACTGTTACTATGTATCTACTGCCTGTTCAGAGAGTGCCAAGGTAGGATTGTCGCCAAGGTAGGATTGTCTAAATGCCAAGGTAGGATTGTCCTTCGTTAGCTAGCTGGACCGATATTAGCTGTTGCACCATTACCTCCCTGACTCTCAGCCCTTCCCTGAGCTGCTACTATGAGATACATAGGTAGCAACAACGAAGCACAGGAAAAGCCAGCAACAGCAAAAATAGCAAAGCACAGCAAAAGCCAGCAACAGCAAAAGCAACCATCCAGCAACATCTTTTCCGTAAAGACACCACAGCAGCATGCAGAACATCTGTTCCATACACACATTGCAACAGGTGGCGTAGACACATTGCAACACGTGGAAATTTCAAAGATGTCACTGGCAACTTCGAAGAAAGCACATCAGTCCCGCATAAACAATATCCCGGAGCTGGGAGCTAGCATTTCATACTATTGGATTAATGTTAGCATTAATCAACAGCTCCAAAAATAGCATTTCATACTATTGGATTAATCTTAGCATTAATCAACAGCGCCAAAAAAATGAACGAGAAAGAACCAGACAAATGCGAGATAAGATATGCTTTCAGCGCCTCTGCCTTGGGAAGAGGCCAAATCATCTGTTCCATACACACATTGCAACAGGTGGCGTAGACACATTGCAACACGTGGCAATTTCAGAGACGTCACTGGCAACTTCGAAGAAAGCACATCAGTCCCGCATAAACAATAACCCGGAGCTGGGAGCTAGCATTTCATATTATTGGATTAATGTTAGCATTAATCAACAGCTCCAAAAAAATGAACGAGAAAGAATCAGACAAATGCGAGATAAGATATGCTTTCAGCGCCTCTGCCTTGGGAAGAGGCCAAATAAGACTGTAAATCATTGGGATGAGGCCAAATAAGACTGTAAATCATTATGTACTGAAAAATTTTGTTTATATTCGAGAAACAAGTGGAGCAAGCAGCTGAAGTAATGTTAATTACATCATTTTCGATTACTATAGTCCCTTGTCCCTGCCAGATGGCAGGGACTAATAAGGAAACAATGAACGTGCAAGATTTAGTTGTCCAAAATGTGTGGAGCAAGCAGCTGAAGTAATGTTAACTACATCGTTTTCGATTACTATAGTCCCTGGAGCAGCTGAAGTAATGTTAACTACATCGTTTTCGATTACTATAGTCCGATTACTATACTATAGTCCCTGGCCATTGCCAGGTGGCAGGGACTAATAAGGAAACAATGAACGTGCAAGATTTAGTTGTCCAAAATGCATGGATTTATTGATATGGCAGGGACTAGTTGTCCAAAATGCATGGATTTATTGATATGGCAGGGACTAATAAGGAAACAATGAACATTTAGTTGTCCAAAATGCATGGATTTATTGATATTCAAGGATAGCCAAAGGTATGTAGTTTTTCTGATAACAAAATTATTTATGGATAAATGAGAATAGTAAATATCTATAAGGCTTAATATATGGGTGCAAAGACAATATATCCATGGGTGTTCTCAAAACAGATATCTAGAAATTCAATAATTAAAATTGTGAAAATAGAACATAGAGTATTTTATGTACTAATTATCTCGGAACCATGTTCTGAATGCATATTTTGGAGATTCATTGGACAATATTAAATTGCATGAAACCATATAAAAGTGGTTGGAACCATGGAACTAGTAGTATGCTCTATGTTGAGACGGTATAAATTTTTAAGTATAATAAGCTACTTTGGAAAAGAGTTTGGTAAAGGAATTTTTTTCATGGGAAAAAACATGAGAAAAAAGGTAATTGTGTGATAACAAAGAGTTATTTTCTTAAAAACTATTGTAAAAGGTGTTGGTAAGATGGGATATAATATCAAAGTAGATTGTGGTTAAGAGAAAATTAATCACTGTAATAACAAAATAAGTAAAATAATGTGATAATATCAATTTTATAAAGTGTAATATATAAGCAAGCTCTTGAAAAATATACTCTGTTTCTAAGATTTCACAAGAGAAATAGATCAATTTCAAAGTATTGATACACACATACCGTGTAGTTGCAATAGTTCAACAAATAGTTCAATAATTTCCCAAATAAAAGTTATAAGTTACTACTCGAGGATCACATCCCTCTTCAAATCATTCATACACAATAAACTAGTGACAACGAACTTATAGAAAACAGAGTAATCGATATTCATTATCAAACCATTATTGATTTAAAGTTACAGAAAACAGAGTAATCAATAGTCATTATCAAACTATTATTGATTTAAAGTTTCCTAAAATCGATTCATGAATCAACCCTTAAAAGAAGTGATATACCATGGCTTTAATCCTCGTATAGATCCATATGCACTCCACTCAGGCATATGATAAAAAATTGATCCCAAGTAATAAAGTATCAAATACTACATTCTATGATCCCAAAACCACTGATATATGAAAGCTTTAAGGTCGAATAGCACAACACACCATGCAAATGAAATAATGCAAAAATATATCTATATCCTAGATGAAAAATTGAATAAGAGAAGAGGGGAATGACTGAGTTGGCATGCCCATCAGATAGTTCCTTTCCTTCTAAATAGGTTAAATCACAAAGCTTATTATAAACACAAGTGATGACAAATAAAAACTTACATAGCCTTAATATTGAAAGTACTGCACAAAGGTATAATAAAGTCCAATGACCTTATGGAGCAATCCCAAGAGCTAGGGTAGAATATATAGTTATAAAATAATCGTTGGCTTGGACCAGAGCCATAGCTTGACTATTATAATAGTTAAAATACATTGCCAAGCTAAAACTAGCTAGAGCAGTTATGAAACAAAAAACATGCAAATCACAATAATCCATGAAGAGATAAGTGTGGTTGTGCTCGTTTTCCAATCCTGGTAAACTGGAGATCTTCTTGTAGAGAGGCTAGTCACTTGCTCCTCATCAGAGTTTTTCGCTTCAAATACTTTATAAGCCTTTTCACCAATAGACCAAATTGGTGAAGGGAGTCCATTTTCATCATCTGCAGAATCTGGAAAACTACTTGCAACATGAAAAATGACGCTTGTGAACAAAAATCCCTTCTAGTAAAGCATAGGAAAAACTTCAGTAACTTTGGCACATTACCATTCCTGCAATTGCTACCACAGAAACAAAGCTGCTTCTTATCTAACATACAATTTTAGTGTAATGCATAACTCTGACTGCAGATTGACAAAATTTGTATATAAAGGTTGAAAATCACTTTGAAGTCCTTTGCAGCCAATCTGGAAATATATTAAGCATCTGCAGTTATAATAGTGGTTGTGTGAAGTAACAATGATAGGATAAAGATCCATAGAAATAACATTCACTCGAAGGAAAAAGAACTTCATTAAATTCATATGAAGTAGCGATTTTAAACAGATTCTTGGAGATAAAACTAAGGATCTGTTTAAAATGGTTCTCCTACCAAGGGAATAATCTGAAGGATCGGAAATAAAAATTCAATTATCTTATTATTGCATTTGACACTTGAAAATTGGATCGAAAAACCCTCTCCGTATTAATATGCCTCATAAAAGCCTACCCCATTCAATCCCTTGTCCTCTGCATAAAACAGAGATATATTTTTTTATCATCTGTAGCAGTGTATTTTACGACAGCTACTCTGATGCAAAAAATACATACATTGGAATGCGTCTTTTTGCCCCGCTGATGATGGACAACTATCATGCCTTTGATCTTATCATGGGGGCTTCACTCAATGAACCTCTGACCTATCACGTGCGTTTGTGACATATTAAACAATACCCTTATTTGACTACATATTCAAAAATACCCCTAAAAATCACATTATTTAACCCCCTACCAATACAAACCCAATACACTTTCCCAATTTAAAAAACCCCTACTTACACTGATATTGTAGGTATCCATTTTTTTCATCAACATTTTTTATACCCCTTTATATTTTTTCATTAACTTTGAGGTCCATTTTTTATACCTGCTAATATAAAAACCCTTTACCCCTATATATCCCCCAATATATTGTGTCATTTCTTCCTCAATATATATTCCCCAATATGAACCCACGTGGTATGGTATTGCTCACTCAGTGAAACCCCTGTGGATCTTATGAAGCAACACTCGATGAAGATGGAGAAGCAACAAACGCTTCCATTCATTCACCCATCAAAATCTGTTGGTAGTGGCATTCCTCACTGCAGAATACCATGTCACCCCTACAATAATCACCAAATAGAGAATGAGACTAACTCTTATGAATGGCAAATTTTAATCAATTCAATCGATTCTCAGAGGTTTAAATCAATCGTGTGATCATTATAACATACATGTACATGTAGATGTCTTTTCCATGGTTCAATTTCCATTTGCAAAGATAGCAAGCCCTGAGAAAATGGGAAACGGGAAACGCTGGAGCATTTGAATAGCTCCGAGCTAGCCATGCGACATCCCATATTTCATGTTCATCTTGATTTTGAAGAGGGTATTGCACAATTTCACACTCTATAGCGCAATGAGTATGCATGTTGTTTGTGCTCGAATTTGAATCACGGGATATATCACAAGTATAGCTCTCTGAATGCTCCATTCCTGTTTGATGGGTGGATTTTGTAAATCCATGGGGAGAACCAATCAGTATTGTCTCACTTTGTTGCTTGTGAGAACTCTACTGGTAATCAAAATTGTTTTTAGGCTAATAAGTGATCCCGGCTCCAGAAAATGTCTTCCAATCCAATGTAGAAATTGGGCTTTTGACCCCCTCTGAATCTGAGGGCCCCTTTGGATTGAAACCTTTTGAGATCCCAGGAACATTGCAAAACTAGTGCTTGTCTTCTGGCCAACCTCTCGTGGGTGATGAATCTGATGGGTAATCAGGCATAAGATGAAGCATCATCTTTTCTCTCCTCTTTTCCATGATGCTACTAAGAACTCACCCCTCAACCAACCCACTTAAACTCCCTTCTTAAACTTGCTTAGCACACTCTCTTCAATTGAAAAATAAAATGATTTTCAAACCCAAAAATTGCTTGTACACAATTCACATGCACAATCCCATACAACTTCGGGTACACTCTTCCACAAAACGTGTAGGAGTCCTTGGAACTGGAGACAAATATACTAAAATAAAGAAAACCTCGCACTACAAGCCTGGTCTAAGCCTCCCTCGACGTAATGAGCATATATTGATCCTAGTGGAAGCCTATGAGATCCTGTAGAGAGAAGAACCACGATTGTAGGATTTCTGCATAATGAGAATGATCAGCATGCTACACTATCTTTGCAAAAGAATATCATTGTTCAGCTATCAAATTGAAAAATTTCCAGAAGATTTCATGTGCCTCAAGCTAGGGAGTTTAATCTTATCTAAAAATCCATTAATTTATCCTATTCCAGATAACTTTCTAATCAAGCTCAATGCTTTGAGGGTTCAATATCTCTCCCATACCCAAATAGAGTCACTGCCAACATCGGTCACTCAACTCACATTTCTTGAATTTCTCACATTGAATTCTACTAACATCAAGGAATTGCCTCCAGCTATATGCAGTCTTTCTAGGCTTCAATTCTTGGATCTTTCAGACTACAAAGTCCTAACATCTTTGCCAAGTGAGATGTCTAAACTCACTTCGTTCAAAAGACTACATTTGAGTATGGGTATGGAAGAATCTTTGAATGATCCCACAAATATTATAGAGCTCTGTTTAGTCTTATTTTCAAAATTTGATGCACTAGCAACCATAATGGGAAATTGGCCAGAAATGAGGCATTTATATTTGCATCACATAAACAGGGATAATCTTAAGTACAATCTTCCCGATTAGATGCAGAAGATGAAGAAGTTGCAGAGTCTTATATTGGGTGATTACATTGGAGTGAAATTTCCCAAATGGATGTGTGACTTTCGATAGCTAGAAAGGTTATAATTTGATGGGAGTCGATATGTGAAGGAGCTTCCTCCGTTGGAGAGGTTGTCCACTTTGAAATTTATAAACTAAGGAATTACTCTAATGTGAGAGACTTGGGATTATTAGTTTAAAGAAAAAATCAGTAGCGAAGAAATTGGTGAAAAATTAGAGACAAAGAATCGAAGAACAGGACCTAAGAATAGGATGGAAGAGATGTAAGAGTGGAGAGAAATGGGGGAGGAGAAGGATAAGGCCAAGTCCAAGTGCATTCATTGTGAGAAGGAGAGGTGTTTCCTCCATCACCTTAAGGTAAAGGGCCTATACCAGCTCCTCTGCAGCTCCTGTGTCCTCATGACTCATTGGAACATATATGTAAACCAGTTTACATAATCCATATAATCCACAGATGAAATTATTTTGAATTGTATGTTTGGCTCAAAATACAATATATATCTCTAAAACAAAAACATATCCCAAAGATAAATTTCCAGTATATATAGACCTGTAATAATACAAAAAAATGCCAAACGTATTCCAAAAATAAATTTCCAGTATATAGACTTATAACAATCCAAAAAATGCCAAGATAAACATAGCCAAGGCAAACATAACCAAAACCTGTAGCAAGGTCAGAGCATTCAAAATATAAACAAGTAAAAAGACTTAGGTGTAGCATATACTAATATGCAAAGGTTATCTCATGGCCCCCAAAGCTAGATCATAAAACAAAATAAACCAAAGCCTACATGTTCCAGCAGCACAAAGCTCAAAAGTAAGCCTAATTTGAATAACACGACTATTCCAATAACAAAATATCTTTAGTAAAACAGTGGCAGTTAACATCCTACGTACCAGGCATCGCTGTAAAAACACTCTTGGAAGTAAATGCATGACATGTGACCTATGATCACATAAGTACACCAAGCTCAACACTATTGTTGGTATGACGTGTTCTGCGATTGGACTAGATACTAATGTGGTTTCAAAGTGTGGTGCTTTTATCAGGGAAGAATGATAAAGAAGGGTAAAGAACATTGCCATCAGCCCAGACCAAAAATAAAAAAATTGTTAGAACAATACTTACAATGCCTAGACTTGCACCTACTTTGATTTTAAGCATAAAAATAATGAATAAGATCTTGGACACCACAAAATATATGCATTTAAACTATACAGGAAAAGGGTCCACACTATAAATGTTGACCCTGAAAAAGCCCACATCCCACACGGTGTCATGGTCAGGTAAATTTCAGTGTCATTTAGCTAAGATTTGCAGTTAAATGGTCTTGAAGATTGACCAAAAAATATTTTGGTCACAACAGTACTAGTGACCCAAGAAACTCTTTAAATCATCCTGGCTCTAAGGGGGCTTAACAATAAAATTCCATTAATGCTTCTCTGCATGCACTGAATGACAGCTAAACCCTTCCCAACGAAAATCAAAATAGTGTTGGAAATAATACTGAGAGGGGGGGTGAATCAGTATTATCAAATTCTTTTCAATATATCTTCCAGATTTATACTTTAATTTATTCTTCAGATATGAATCATGTAGTTTTTGTATGTCAGTACCATCAATAATAATGAGGCAAGAATAAGGAAAAACAGATAATCACACCAAAGAACACCAGATATAAGGTGGAAACCCAATGTGGGTGAAAACCACCTGCTGCAATATGTCTCTATCTTCTTTCAATTAGAAACTTTTTTTTTTTTACAATGATTTTGCACTGGTGCAGTGCTTTGCCAGTACGCAGGCTGCAACCTGTAGAGAGCTACAACCCTCTCTCGTTTTCTAGCTTCTCCTGGAAGGGAGCTACAACCCCCTTAGCTCTTGTACTAGCTAAGATACTAGCACTTAGGTGCTGACCTACAGAAGGCTACTACCTTCTCTTTCTTCCAGGGACCACGTTTCATAAATTTTCAAACTGGATCCAAAACATCAAGTACATGTGCATCACCCGATCTCCTTTAAACAATTAACTTCTCAGAATGCAGTAACCAGAAAATATCACCAGTAACCAGCCACCAATTTAAACCCGGATCTCTGCAGAAACAAGTAAAATACAGCTAAAATATATTTCAAGAAAAAGGTCTGCAACTTCACCGAAGGAAGCCTGCGGATGTCCGCACTTCTGCCATGAAGAGACTGCGCACCTCCGCACCTGCTCCGCTGATTCAACTGCGCACCTCCGCACCTGTACCTTCTGATGCGCTGCATTCCTCCGCACATGTGCCTTCTATTGTGCTGCGTTCCTCCGCACCTGCGCCTTCTGCTGCGCTGCGTTCCTCCGCACCTGCGCCTTCTGCTGCGCGGCATTCCTCCGCACCTGAGCTTTGGATCGCCTGCGGACCTCTGTATAGAGTCAAATTCTCAGTCCTCCAATGTGCCACAGACTGTCAGATCCACAGATCTAAACATGCGCCAAAGAGATCACGACCTATCAATAGGTCCGCCTTACAATTTACAAATTTCTCTTTTATCTAGATCCAGCTTTTCAAATCGATCACCCAAAATTTTAGATCTTAAGATATTCAATTTTCAAGTACTTAGCCAAATGATCTCCTTTCCTTTTTATAGGCAAGCCCTTACTCAAACCATGGATCAAAACCATAGAAAACCAATACAAGGGATCCAAAACCTAGGTTTAATATTTTAGATGCCAAAACTACGGACCAAAACCATAGGATCAAAAACTTCAGACTAAATACCATGGACCAAACATAAGACGCACGTTTTTCTCTGCATGAAATTCCGTGCATTTTGGGTTCACACCTTTTGTGCATGAGGTCTGCGAACGTATCCGCACTTTGTGAATGGTGTGCCTGCGGGTCTGCACCTTTTCAATTGTGTACTTGCGAACCCCTTATTTTCTTCCATTCTAAGTAGGCTGATCATCAATCTTTGCTATTGGCCTATTGCACTATGATCTGTCATCTGTATGAGAGGGTTGCCATCAAATACAACATATTTACCATAATGCCAACAATCTCCCCCTTTGGACTTGATGGCAACAACAACCAATCACTCTCCCCCTTTGACATCAACGGTAAAAGGGCGGACTACCATATTCCCCCTGAGTACTCACTGAAAACTCTGAA
>APFE031517214.1:0-16227 GCA_000404065.3 Pinus taeda
ATACTTATTTATTAATAATTAATTTAATTCTTTTTATAATCAATTTATTTCCATTTTAATTCTAAATCTGATAAGCCTTGTTAGGATCAAATCACTCGATATGCAAATCTATGATCACAACCAAAACTAGCATTGATGCACCTTGACCTTGGATTTATCAAGCAGTGAGAGGGATTAAATCACTTGAGTGATTTGATCCTTTTCGATGCTTGACAAATCTGGGGTCAATGTGGATCTATGTTAGTTTTAGCCCTAAGTTTACATCGTTGGGTATGCGTTATATTCTTGTAACGACTAGCACCACACGTTGTTAATTTGCATCGAGCATAGGGGGGAGCATAGGGGGGCGATGAGGAGGGCTGCATCCCCCCTACCATGGGGGTTTGCAGGGCGTTGTAACCCCCTACATGACAGGTTCGGGGGACCTAATAATGGTTGGGCAGACCCAAGGATGGGGGTGGGCCCACCGATGATGGGTAGACCAACACATGGTTTTTGCCCATTGTTTTTGGTATGATGAATTTTTCCCATGGTATTTTGTAGATATGTTCAAGGGAACTACAATTATGTTCCAATCCATGGTTAATGAATTGGGGTTTATGAATGTTTCAACATGTATATAATGTATTGTAACATTGGAAGGAATATAATGAAAAATCAATATCGTTTTCCCAAGTTTGGGTTCCAAGAGAAAATTTTTGTGTATATTTTTTTATTCTTGTCATTGTATATTTTCTATTTTTAAGAATTCATTTGCACGTAGTTTTTGTACATGGTTAAAACCTGCATACACTTCGAGTGACTTGATCGTCCTCAATGCTTGATAGATCTAGGGTCAAGATGGATCTAGGCCAATTTTAGTTGTAATGACTACAGAACATCTGTAGATGATCAATATTATGTATAATGTATATTTCTATGATTAATAGAGTCATTTAAAATTTACTCACTTTCCTCATTTGATTGAAATTATAAAGAGAATTATGAAGAAAAAAAATGTCAATCTGTTTCCTTTAGTTTTTATTATACTAACACAATTTGTAAATGATAACATTATGTATATTTATATGCTTAAGATTTAATCAAATGATTTTAAATTTACTCACGTTCATTAGTTAATGTCAATCTATCTTATATAGTTTTTAATATAGCGATGAAATTTGTATATGATCAAAATTATTTTTTCAGGGGGGAAGTGCATCCCCGCTGAAGAAGCAACATTTACACATATTCGCCGAAGCGAGCAGATACAACAGTCGGAGCTGCGAATGAAATTGAATACAGAGCTACAAAGCAGCGTTACATACACCATGAGTCGAATCTGGGCAAGGAAGCTATAAATGGCCGTCCCTAACCACTCGAGACAACGACCATGTATGATCAAAATTATATGTGTATGTCTTAAATCAATTCGAACATTTTAAATTTAATTAAATTCCTTAATTTAATCAAATTTCTTAATTTAATGAAAACCTAAAAAATATACCATCTTAGTTTAATGAAAACCTAAAAAATATATTTTAGTAGTTGCAGAAAGAATAAATCAAATAGAAATAAAATATTTATCCTATGGAAAAAGATGCAAAGTACAACCTGACATCTCTTTACATCAAATAATAAACTTGAATAAGTGCTACTCCTTTGGACATGTTTGGAGATTACCACGTATGCGTCTTGGTTGGAAGAGCAAACAAACCTGTTTATTATTATTTTCCATGTGTTTCTTTTTGGTTAGTCCACATGTCATAATAATATGATTAGGCTATTTGGTAATGGATACTCGTCCATTAGCAAAGTGACAATCGCATTGTACCTCGTTTGAAATTTCTTTTATATGTTTGGCTTCAACGAATCATATCTTTTGCATACGGTGTCTGATTTACTCTGTTCAAATTACATTGGAAAGTTTTTGACATGTCGATTTTTAAGTAGAGTTTAAGATTATGTTTTTGGATTAGTTTTGGGTTTTTTTTAAAGATGAATTCAATTTAGATGTAGTTCAATTAATGGTTTTTTTGGTAAATTTTTCTCAAAATCTAACTAGAAATTCGGAAAATTGTATTTTGAAGATGTTGAATATATACAATCTAAATTTTTTGGGGTTTCTAGGGTAGTAAATCGTTTTTTAATTAAAAAATATAATTTAAATAATAAAACATTGTGAGATGACCAAGAATCATATCACCATATTTTGATGAAAAAGCAAAAATTACGTGATTAAACTTTTTTTTTAATTTCAATTTCTATTCAATGTTAATTTCAATTACAACTTCTATGTGAGTTTCAATTTTTATTTTAATCCCCATATACGTTTCAATTAAATGCATGTGTCTAATTAATTCAATAAATGCACTAAAACAAATCTTACCCTTGTAAAATCCAAAATCATTTATCTATCCAAAAAAAAATCAAAATTAATACATCTAAATCAATTATTATACTAACAACCATAAAACACACATCTTCCTAACTTATAATATGCCAATGAATATACCAATTAATAATAGATAGCAAATAATTACTACGACCTCCCTCTTTTCTTGTAATCCATTAATGTATAATCACTTTATCATAAATGTATAAATAAATCCTATTATTTATATAACAAAGAATCATATGTTTGTTATTTTATACAACTTGAGGGGATCTAATAGTTAAGAGCATGTGTTTCCTCCTAAGAGGTCACAGGTTTAAAACTAGAGGGGGTCGAGTGGGTTCTCATACACCAATTTGGTGTATGCCTTGGCTGTGACCTTAAAATTGGATAATAATAATCAATATACAAACTTTATTTCTCAAAATTTAATCTATTACTTATTAAAAATATGCGGAGGTGGGTCCTTGTCCCACAAACAAGAAAATATCATACACCAATTTAATGTCTAGCTTAGCAGTAACCTTAAAATTAAATAATAATAATCAATATACCAACTTTATTTCTCAAAATTTATTCTATTATTTATTAAAAACATGAGTATAACAAGTGGAATCTTGATAATAGAAATAAAAAATTCTGGTTTAGATCACGAAACTGGGGGAGAAACCCTAGCTGAGTGCAAGATTCAAGTCAAAATGTAGTCGTCATGTGTGAAGTCGACTATCAAGCCGCACTATGAATTGGCTTGCGATTTGGTAGAGGCCCACGTGCAAAAAAAAACCCTAACCACTGTTCGAGTCAGGTACTCTCATGAAGGTGCCTGCAGGGAAATCGAGTTTGCCGCAAGAAAGAAAGTGGGTACACCAAATTTAAATTTTTTGGTGTTTAAATTTTGTGGTTTGACGGTAAGTCACATGGGCGAAGCCCGGGGAGACCAAAGTTCAAATCTCATTGAGTACAATGACCTGCTGTGGTGGCGGCTAGAGGGGTAGATTCCCCTTTCCCATGAGTCTACTCTTGCTGAAATCATAACAACTTAGTATACCCAACTTGCAGGTGGTTGGTTATGCTCTTGGTGTTATAGTGGCAGCTATGAGGTTTAATCCTGGGTCTCCCATAGATTAGCCCTGGCAGTTACCAATTCACCATGTGGTTAAAAAAAAATAAAAAATTTAAAGTTCGTAAACCCTTCAGCAAGGAAAAAAATGTTTAAATTTCTATGGAGCTTCAATTTTATGATTAAAAACATTCAAGAGAATTCAGATTTGTGTTGAAACTACTCTAAAACAGGGTTCTAGGTTTTGAAAAGCAAAGTTGTTGGTGTTTTTGTTTTTTGTTTTTAAATTATTATAAAGGTTGAATTTAATTAATTAATTAATTATAAAATAGGGGTTTTTAAATATGAAGGGGTGGAAAAATGAGTTTCCACATTAAAAAAAAAAAAATCATAATTAATTTAAGATTTATTTTAATTCTATAATTTATTAACTAATGATAATAAAAATTTAATGGTAATAAATAATTTTTTTTTATAATTATTTAGATTTATTTTAATTTTAATTTTAATATTTGAGAAGCGTTGTTAGGGATCTCGATCCACTTTGACATTGGATTTATTAAGTGTTGAGAAGGATCAAATCATTTGAGTGATTTGAACTTTTTTTATGCTTAATAGATCTGGGGTCAAGGTGGATCTATGCTACTTTTAGTGTCAAGGTGGATCTATTCTACTTTTTGTGTTAAGTTTACATTTCAAGTGACTTGATCCCCCTCAATTCTTGATAGATTTGGGGTCAATATGGATATAGGCCAATTTGGATTTATCAGATATGGTCCTTTCAAAATCTTGGAGAAGATTGGTAACAACACTTTCCGATTAGATTTTCCACCTTACATGCAAATTTATTCTGTTCTGAATGTGGAAAATTTGAGATTGTATGAGGCTCCTATGATCGTTGATTAAGAAGAGAATTTTCATATTTCATCCATGGAATATTTTGCTCTTGAATATTTAAATGAGTTGTAAGAAGACTTTTTTCTTGATAGCAGGATAAGAACTTCACGTAGAGGTAATGTAGAGTATCTTCGTGTGGGGCTTAAAGGTACCTATCCAAGTAAAGCAAGGTGGATAGAGATCGAGAAAATGAGAGATTTGTACCTTCACTTGCTAAGTAAAACCAGACTTTTGGTGGTACAAAAGCTTCTAGTGCGGAGGAGTGATCTAGGGGATAAAAAAATATGCTCAAAAAAAATAAAAGTGCTAAGAATCTCCAAAAAATAGTGCCAAATCGTAAAGCTCGTCGTTATGATTCCTACGATGCTTGAATCAACTCAATTTGATGTCGTATGAGGAAGTTATCGCATTTTGAAGTTTTGGGCAAACAAACAAAAAAATCAAAGTGCGGGGTTGACTGTACAAGTACAAATGTCACGTGGTAGTTTGTATGATGATGTGGTGTTGATGTCATCAAGATGACTTGGCTGTAAAGATGTCACGTGGTCCAATCCCGTGAGGACACGATGCATAGTTATTGCCAACGAAATTTGAATTTGGGCCAATGACAGGCCACCACGTGGACCAATCAGAGGGTGCCACATGGCTCTATGAGAGGCCTCCATGCGGCCTCAGGAAACGCGCGAAAAGCTATGTTACCTAACCAAAAGGTTCCGCAGGATTCAACCCCATGACCTTCAACCAACAAGCCGTCTGTCTGGTTGATCGGACTACCATGAGTCTTGTTAATCTATGGGTGACATTTTATATTTATTATAATATGGAGCAACAGTTGGGGCAAGGGCGAGCCGACATGAATGCTCGAATGGCCCAGACCATGGTCATTGGTGTGTACACAGGAGTGATCCAGGGGATAAAAAAAATATGCTCAAAAATGAAAGTGCTCAAAATATCTTGAAACCAGTGCCAAATCATAGATCTTGTCATTTTGATTCCTACTATGCTTGATTTGTCTCAATTCGACGTCGTATGAGGAAGTTATCATGTTTTGAAGTTTTAGGCAAAAAAAAAAAAAGTGCACAGTTGACTATGCAGGTATAGATGCCACGTGGCTGTCTATATGCTGACGTGGTGCTGAAGTCATTAAGATGACTTGGCTATAAAGATGGTGTGTGAAGCAATCCAGTGAGAAAACTCAGTGCATAATTATTTCCAACTGAATTTGAATGTGGGCCAATCACAAGCCACCATGTGGGCCAATCAGGGAACACCACATGGCTCTATGAGAGGCCACTACGTGGCCTCAGGAAATGCGTCAAAAACTATGTTAACTAACTAAAAGGCTCTGCAAGGTTTGACCCTGTGACCTTCACCCAACAAACCGTACACCTAGCCGATCGGGTTACCATGAGTCATGTTAATCTATGGGTGACATTTTATATTTATTGTAATATGGAGTAGCAGTTGGGGCAAGGGCGTGCCGACATGCATGCCTAAGTGGCACAAGCCATGGTCATTGGTGTGTAAATAGGACCAATAACGTAACAGTTGGTGGTGGGTGTGTGGCACCCTGGCCATACACAAGGCCCAATGGCCTAGGCCACATGTGTAATGTAGAACCAAGAGTGGGGCTAGGGAATGGCACATGGCCTTCGATGCCATGAAATCATATGAACAATGACGCAAGATGTGGAGGGGGCTTCATCCGATATGATTTATATATATATATAAACCAAAAAACGCATACACCGATGGGAGGTGCAGATCAAACCTATGACCTTTGCCCAACTAATACTTGGTGCCACCAATAGACCATATACCATTTTGTTGAACAGTTTACAGAGCCAAGACATTTTGCAGAGCAGTTTCCAGATCAAATTGGAGAAAGTGTCATATTTTTCTCTTTTTTTATCCTTTTTAAGCTTAAGAAGAGCCTAGAGAGGGGTTTTTGAGTATTCTAGACACGATGGCATTATTATTTTTGCAGATTGAAGCTTGTATGTTGATGTATTGAGCATTTGAGCATATAATAAAATTGTCACCATTGGAAGTTGGGCCCAAAGACATATCTCAAGATGGGTGAACTGCATTATCAATTTGCTTGTGCTTAATGTTGCATGTTTGTCCATTTCAACTATTAAAATATTGCAAAATTTACTTGAGTTTGTGTACTTTTGCAGTCACGATCCATTGCCTAAAAGACATGAACTAGCTTAAAAATTATGTCATGAAACCTTCATTTTTTATTTTTGGATAAATAGGAGTGCAAAGGGGAGGGACCACATAGCTATTAAAAGGAACAAATTTGTTTGTCAGCCTACTAAGAATTTGAGAAAAATGATTTCTTTGATTAATAAAATTCCACTGTTTATTCACGTGACAAAATTCCTAATGAGCTTGGAAGCTTTACTTATAAAGTCACATTAGAGGGTAGATGTTGATAAAGGATTAGTCAAGGAGAGCTTGTCTGGGTCAATATGATCCAGATGGACAATTAAGTCACAACTATGTAAATGGACTATGAAGGGAGTTTCCCTTAACTAAACATTGTGCTTAGCTAATATATTTTATTTATGAAAATAATATTAATGTGTGTATGGTAAACAAATAGAAATTGATAATTGGTATGTTTTGGGTAATACAATAAGGTTATCTAATGGATTCCATGTAACATGGAATGTTCATATGGAAAGTATGCAAGAGTGATCTCTTGTTGTTAATTACCAATTGAAAGAAAGTAGTGTGGTTTTGATTATCCTTATGAGACTTTTCGTGTGAATGATTGAAAACAAGAGAGGTTGAAAATTAAATTTAAAAATAAATGTGTATGAATAGCATGGAATATGTGTAAGTATGGCACATGCATGACAAGATGTATATATACATGTTTGGGTGCATGATTGAAGACATTGTTCGAATGTGTAATTGGATATAGTGAAAATGCCCTTTATGAATATTCATTGAAACTTGTGTGTAAACAAATGAAATGATAGATTTGTGACTAATATGTGAGGTTGAGATCTTTTCAGGGGCTGCTAAATCTGGAAACTTCAAGTATGCCAAGAAGTTAGCTGAAATCCTTGAAAATATCTTAGTTGAGAATGCATGTAGTTGTAGTAGAATAAGCAAGGGAAGTAGCAAGCTAACTTAACAAGGTAAAGGAATTGGATAAGAATTCCTTTCAATTGAATTTAATATCTTTTTCTTTCAAATTAATGTGTGTATTGATTAGATTCGCAAGAAGGGGTATGGTTAAGGAAGAAATTTTTTAGCACAGGGAGATTTATTAAAATCTTAGTAATGTGTGCATGCATTGAGCTGCCATGTTGAACAAAGATTAAAAGAATGAATAATAGACTTTTGAGATAAAATATGTGTTGTAATGCATTGAGAGAATGCATGCAATGTGGGATGTATGAAGTAAATGTAGGGACTGCAATTGTATTCATGAGTCCATGAGTATTGACCCAATATTTTCTAAATTTGAGATAAGTGATTCTATCATATAATGTTGAGTGTGCTGGTAAGGAACATGTAATTGAGGGATTGGCTTTTTCTAGTTAATGTGAAAATTGTATGGAATTGTTGATATACGAAAGCAAGTTTGTCATTAATACCTAGTGGGTTATGACAAATGGACTAACTTGCCTTCAATGTGTAAATATTGCTAGAAACTTTGTGATGCATCCTTGAGTTATTGTGGCATGATTTGGTCATACATTCATATTATGAATTATGATGGTACATATGCTTGGTGCATTGACTGTGTAAATACTTGTATGAGACAATGAATTGCACAATTGGATGTCATGAAAATAATAGCTTCTAATCATTTTGAGGAATTGTTGAGTAGTGGAATGAGTGGCATGAAACCCTCATCTTGCAAAGCAAAGTGGAAGCTAATTACTCATGAATTTAGAGATATGTATCTTTCAGTTTTGACTCTTTGTTTGTTGGAATAAATGTTTAAATGCATTATGGAATGCTTGGAATGATTATGATGAAAATAAATAATGCAATGATAGCTTCATTTCAATTTTATTTTTAAATCAATTGAAAATGATTAAATTATTATGCATACAATTATTCTGCGATCACTTTATGGGATTTTATAAATCTTGTAATGATATATATATATATATATATATATATAATATATATATATATATATATAATATATTAATATATATATATATATATTATGTAAACGCTTACCACTCTTTGGCTAATTGAAATTACAAATTATAGTTCAAATGGCCTTGGTTATGATAATAAAGGTTGAGTACTACCATATGCAAGAGTCAAACATCATGAAGAAAATGTCATATTTATGAAATCAGATTCCTATATGAAGCATGTTTGGAAAAAAAATAGGAAGAGTATTTGATTTACGTTATTATAATTAATCTAATGGAAGTTATGTGCTTGTGATATAGGTGATATGATGATCTATCTAGGGAGGATAGATGATTGTTGTGAAGCTAAAAATACCAGAGAAATGGCTATTGCAGTGACGCTGGAACCCTATGAGGTTGATACTTCACTAATATGCCTTGCCATGTCACCAATCCTATGTTATGTTCTAGTTCCATGGATTTTCACTCATATCATGCAAGGTTATTTACCTATTTCCCTTCCCTGCTATATTTTGATTAGCATTCTGAGCTTTTCCATTTCCATGTCTCTAATTATTGCATGCATTTCTTCTGTAACATAGGAAAGTAAGAGAAGATGATTTTCATTGGTGAAGCATGGTGTCAACTCACAAGTGTTGTTGGTGGGGCATGGTAGTAGCTAGAACAAGTTCCCATGGCATGCCTCACCCTTACCTTGAATACACCGCAACAATGTTAATTTTGATGTTAGAGCCTTTATTGCATAATGTCTTCCTGTTAAGCATTGTTGGACATTGGAGAGAGACACACAACGTTTATTTGAAATTGTCAAAGATTATTCACGAATAATAAATTTGGATTTCTTAAATAAATATATATTTTTAATAAGTAGAAGGTAAATAATTGGATAAGAAGGAAACTTTTGTCCAATCATATATTTTTCAACTATTAAATATTTGAAATTTAATAAATATGAAAATAGATTTTAGGGTTGGTAGGAGGGGGAGGAATTCTTTACCATCCCAAGCAAATAACTGTCGAAAAGTATGCTTGGTGTCTTGGTAGGAAATCCAATAATAAGGTTGGGGTGTATGGATTCTATTTGGGGCTTCTGCTAGCCAAACATCGTGAAGTAAAATACATCTTCATCTTAGGAGACTCCTTCCTTATTATTTGACACTTAAGAACAAACACTTCTCCTAAGGATAATGTCCTAAGTGTGACGCTTCAACACGTCAAGGGTATTCTCCATTCCTTTACCAGTTCCCCTTCCTTTCCTATACTTAGGAACCTCAACATTGATACTGATCTTTTGGCCAATAGGGCTTGCCTATTGGACTGAGAAAAACCAAATAGGTGATGTTGTTGGGTATGCCACTATCCTGTGATCATGATCATGAATAAAACTCCCATGCCCTCTTATTATTTTGATATCTATCCTAAATTTATGCCCATATATATATCCTCCCTATCATTGCTTGTTCATTTGTGCTCCATCCCCAATCTGCACCTCTCGGTCTCCTATGTTAATTCTCGTACCAAAGTAATTCATTTTACAATTGTGGTTTCTCCTCTCATGATTACATTGGAGGAAAAATGTCGGCTCAATATGGCATACCAATGGCTTAGTATGCATGCAGACATGCTGAATTTAATGGCTCCCACACAGGCCAAGGTTTACCTTAGGCAAAATCAAATGAACGTCCTACGAAGGCCCTTAACCACTGTGTCGCATTTACCTCCTTCGGTGAAGATTAGATTGCTAATTCATTTGACGATCATGCCAAATGTGGAAGAAATCTTCTCATGGAACAAGATGATGAGTGCCCTACCTTGGGACCTTGGTAGATTTGAATTAATAATATGACCTCACATGAGAAATTTGAGAGGTGAAATGAATAAATTGGTAAGGGGAAACATATTAATATTCATTCCTGTTGCTCAGAGAGAGTCTGGACTTAGGCAATAGGGAATTTGGTGCTAGTCAGTCAGGCCAAGAACCATGGAGCACTTTGGATGGCGTAAGTCAGATTCCAAATAGATCCATTGGTTTGTTGGTAGTGCTCTTTCTCGTGGCATGCTTGCCTCAGGGGTAAACTTGGTGGTAACTGCATTAACTCTCCTGCTTTGTTATGTTGGGCGAATTAGGGACAATATCAATTTCGCTAGAGTGTCAAAGATCAATCCTGAAAGAGATAGAGCAATGTGTCTTGCCTTTGTAGTTTATCATCTTTTTTCTGGCATGTTCCTTCCAAAATGGCATTAGGCATCTCGGGACGCAGGTAACAATGCTCTGGTTGTGGGGCAAGACAGGAGTACAAGAATGTCAACATGGAGGGGAGCTCTCCCGATTCTAAAACCTTAGCCTCAACTAACTACGAGCAATGCAAAAAGGAACATGCATAGTTGAAGGCAGAAATCTACGATATGCAGGCGATGCTCCATCAACAAAGAATCTGAGAATGTAACACTTTGGACATTGTTGAAGCTCAAAGACAGAGATTTTCTCGTTTAGAGGATGAAGTGGAGGCTCTTTGAAGCATAATTGTCGATCTCCAACTGCATAATGTCATGGTAGACAACCCTTCAAAGGATACACACAGGGATATAGAACTGAATCGCCCAACTGATCCTTCAGACTAAGCTAATTATCTCATGACCAGTTTCCAATGCATACTTCTTTTGTCTCAATTTTGTTGTGTCTATATTGTTAGAAAAATAAAAGTACTGTCAAATGTTATAGATTCTGCTTTTATCTAAGCATGGCTAAATAAATTTCATATGACAGTTAAAATGTCTATAGACTCACTTGCAATGTAAATCACCCAAATATTTAAAAAAAATCAAAATAATCTAATTTCTCCACCAAGTTTAATATATAAATTCGTAGTGAACACAATTTGACACCTCAAAAGCTATAATCCTCTTCGAAAACAATTACAAACAATCACAAAAATTTATTCTACAAGGATTTTAACATGATATGTGTTTTTATTTCCCTTTAATTGGATGGGAGAATGTACCTTCGAACAATATCACAACAAATACAAGCAAAGCCTTTTTTTCCTTGGGTCAACAATTCCTACTCACCTGCCCCTTTTAGAATGCTTTACCTAATCACAACTTAATCAAGGTTTGACTATACAACAATTAGAGATGTATCATTACCCGCTATGGAAAGTCAAATTTAAACAGTATAAAATGTTTTCCTTTTGACTTAAAAGAAACAATATTTTACGTGAAAATGTAGAAATTCATTCTTTCACGGGGTAAAAATGGCTTTGTTGGCACACTGATTGATAATTACAATTTAGTACGTTAGACGTCATAATTCTGGCACGTGGGTCAAGCGAATGAAAAGGTAGTTTCATTTTCAACAAAGTGTCGGTCCATTTGCAAACATTACTTTTTATCATCGCGTCGTGCATTCCAGACAATGCTATTTTATGCTATTTTATTAATGATGCATTTACCAAAACATAGGTTTTCAAAATTTTTATTCTTTAAAATATAAAATTTATGGATGCTTTACTTTTAATAAATTGAGAATAATTTTTATGGTATATATTATTTAGCAGATGGAATTAAGGGTTTTCAAATTATTTTTTAGTTTTTGATTTCTATTTCTATTTTTATTTTGGTGTTATAAATTTTCAAAGTTATAAATGATAAATAAGTGTTTTATGACTTTTTCACATTATCAACTATTTAATTAAATGACTATGCTAATATTACAATATTAATGTTACACACTTTTTGTCATATTTATAATTCTTTAAGATATAAAAAAGTAAGTCATTATATTAATTTAATTTATTAACTAATGTTATTAACACTCATTTATTAATAATTAATTTAATTATGTTATTAATAATTAATTTAATTCTTTTCATAATTATTTTAGATTCATCTTAACTTTATAATTTATTAACTAATATTATTAACATTTAATTATTAATGATTAATTTAATTCATTTTATAATCAATTTAGATCCATCTTAATTCCAAATTTGATAAGTGTGGTTAGGATCAAATCACTCAATATGCAAATCTATGATCACAACCAAAACTAGCTTTGATCCACCTTGACCTTGGATTTATCAAGCGTTGAAAGGGATTAAATCACTTGAGCGATTTGATCCCTTTTGATGCTTGACAGATCTGGGGTCAAGGTGGATCTATGCTAGTTTTAGTCCTAAGTTTACATCATTGGGTATGTGTTATATTCTTTCCATGACTAGCACCACATGTTGTTACGTTGCGTCGGGCGCAAGGTGGTGATGGGGATCACTGCATCCTCCCCTACCAGGGGCGTTTGCAGGGAGAGGTAGCCCCCTACATGACGAGGTTTGGGGCAATGCCTCATGATTTTTTTTTATGCGGAACCAATAATGGTTGGGCAGACCCAAGGATGGAGGTGGGCCCACGGATGCTGGGCAGACCAACACATGGTTTTTGCGCATGGTTTTGGGCATGATGATTTTTTCCTATGGTATTTTGTAGATATGTTCAAGGGAATATCGATTATGTTCCAATCCAGGGTTAGTGAATTGGGGTTTATGAATGTTTCAACATGTATATAATGTATTGAAACATTGGAAGGAATATAATGAAAAATCAATATGACTTTCTCGAGTTTGGCTTCCAAGAGAAAATCTTTCTGTATATCTTATTTATTCTCGTCATTGTATATTTTCTATTTTTAAAAATTCATTTGCATGTAGTTTTTGTACATGGTTAAAACCTACATACGCTTCGAGAGACTTGATCGACCTCAATGCTTGATAGATCTAGGGTCAAGATGGATCTAAGCCAATTTTAGTTGTGATGACCACCAAACATTTGTAAATGATCAATATTATGTATAATGCATGTTTCTATGATTGATACAGTCATTTAAAATTTACTCACTTTCCTCATTCGATTGAAATTATAAAGAAAATTATTAAGAAAAAAATGTCAATCTATTTCCTTTAGTTTTTATTATACTAACACAATTTGTAAATGATAACATTATGTATATTTATAAGTTTAAGATTTAATCAAATGATTTTAAATTTACTCACTTTCATTAATTGGTTGAGTATACAATATTATCGAGAATGATTGGTGCCAATCTATCTTATATAGCTTTTAATATATTGACAAAATTTGTATATGATCTAAATTATGTATGTGTGTATACTTTAAATCAATATCATTTTGAATTTAATCAAAATCCTTAATTTGATGAGAATATAAAAAATATTACTACGAAATATACTTTAGTAATTAGATAAGGAATAAATCGAATAAAAATAAACTATTCATCTATTGAAAAAGATGCAAAGTACATCATGACATCTCTTTACATCAAAGAATGAACTTCAATTTGCAAAAGAGTGACAAGTGTTCTCTAAAAAGACAATAGCACAAGTCTCCTATCTTAAATGACTTCTTCCTACACTAATGAATACAAACTTTGCATATTTTCCATATAAAAAGGTCTTCCGCTACCTTCAAATACAATATTTTCCCTTTTATGATGTTTTTAAAGTGCATGGTATACTCACTAATGTTCTACCCTTTTTGCATTGGAGGTTGGGATTCAAATGCCCCTCAATCCACCCTTTTGAATTTTCATAAGGCTAATATCCCACATGTAGAGCTTAACAATGATTTCATGCTCTTCATAGTACTTATGGAAAAAATCAAAAGCATATGATATGTTACATAAATTGCATTGTTAAGGAGCATGATAATTAAAGGTTTTGTGGTTATGGTTTAAATCCCTGCATTTTTTACTAGGGAGAGAATGATAAGTGCTACTCCTTTTACATATTTGGAGATTACCATGTATGCGTCTTGGTTGGAAGAACAGACAAACTTATTTTTTACTAGGGAGAGAATGATAAGTGCTACTCCTTTCACATATTTGGAGATTACCATGTATGCGTCTTGGGAGAGAATGATAACTTATTTTTTACTAGGGAGAGAATGATAAGTGCTACTCCTTTCACATATTTGGAGATTACCATGTATGCGTCTTGGGAGAGAATGATAAGTGCTACTCCTTTCACATATTTGGAGATTACCATGTATGCGTCTTGGTTGGAAGAACAAACAAACTTATTTATTTATTTTTATTGTTATTTTCCATGTGTTTCTTTTTAATTGGTCCACATGTCATAATATGATTAGGTTACTTGGTAATTGATACTAGTCCATTAGCAAAGTGACAATCGCATTGTACCTTGTTTGCAATTTATTTTATATGTTTGGCTTCAACTTCAACAAATCATATCTTTTAGGGAGAGAATGATAAGTGCTACTCCTTTCACATATTTGGAGATTACCATGTATGCGTCTTGGTTGGAAGAACAGACAAACTTATTTTTTACTAGGGAGAGAATGATAAGTGCTACTCCTTTCACATATTTGGAGATTTACCATGTATGCGTCTTGGGAGAGAATGATAAGTGCTACTCCTTTCACATATTTGGAGATTACCATGTATGCGTGTTAGACCCCTACACTACTAGTGTAACCCCTTATTGTTATTAGTACAACCCACTTATTATATTGATGTACCCATGTAGTGCCCATATTGTTACTATTGTGCCCCATAGAAGCCCACTATTGTTATTATTGTGCCCTTACATTATTATTGTTATGTCGGCTCTAAGGTTATGTTATGAGCCCTTAGACTCCTATATATAGAAAGGAGGTCTTTTCATTTGTATCATCAAAAGAATTGTTCATTTATGTAATGTAAAGGAGGTTGCCCCTCGAAGAGGCTGAATTCTAAGGCGTTGATCTATATTTTCTATCTTTTTTGAGCTGGTTTCATAACATTTGGTATCAGAGCTTTGGATTCTAGGGTTTCGCTGCTCCAAACACGTCATCGTGGCATTTTCGCTATAACTTTTTTTCTGTGACATTTCAGAAGTCGCAAAAAAAACCCATTTGAGAAGAATTGGCGCTGAACTTTGGGTCCAAATTTCAGGGCTTTTCGCGGAATATTTTTGGAGATATGATCTAAGGAAGTTGGCCTTTTTGCAGACTCCTGAATTACACTCAAACTAGGTGACCTGGGGAAAATCGTCATAACTTTCGTTCTGAGCATCGGATTGAAATTTCGTAAGAAGGTACAGAAAGAGGACGGACTGTGGTTTTCATTTATATATTTTGCAGAGTCAAAGGTTGAAACAGTGACACGTGGCACTTCATACAAGTTCGCTCTACTGAATTAGTCTATAATCAGGTCACTGTGGGAGACTTGGCATAACTCTTCATTGGAGAATCCAATTGGGGTCAGACTAGTGGAATTGGAAATAGGACAAAGAGGACTACTACAGGTCGTAGTTTCAGAGCTTAAAGATCTGAAAGTATAGAGTTACAGTCATTTCAAGATTGAGCTCCTAAAATCAAGAAAAAGCAAGATGAGGAAGTTTGATGGCAAGGATCCGATAAATTGGATACGTCAGATGGAGCAATATTTTGATCTACATGGTGTACCACTGTTACAAAAGGTATGTATTGCATCTTCATATTTAGAGCCAGATCAATTTTTATGGTATAAAGGGCTTTGTTCTCGTAAAAAACTTGTTACGTGGTCAATTTTCACGGAGGAAATGATAGCACATTATGAGGATACAAAGAGCAACACCTTCTTAGAGCAACACCACAACAATTGGAAAGAGTAAAAGGGCTTTGTGACATATTGGAAAGCAAAATTATGAAGCATACCCTTCACAAATATAAAGATGGAAGTGTTGTTTCTCCTAGCCTTCCACAACCTA
>APFE031517220.1:0-22236 GCA_000404065.3 Pinus taeda
ACATTAATAATTTAATATTAAAATCATCATCTATATTACGTTATTTAAACAAACAAATTACTTTTAACCTCAGTTCTCATATCTCTATGAATATAATATTATTATCGTATCATTATTGGATTTATTAATATTTTATATTAATTCCTCCTTTACGAGTCATCTATCCCTTCATTAATTAAAGCATATATATTTTAATAACTTAATATAATATATCTTAAATTATTTATTCAAACAATAATAACTTAATACTAAAATCATCATCTATATCACATTATTGAAACAATTAAATTACTTTTAACCTAACTTCTCTTATCTCTATAAATACAATATTATTATCTTAGTATTATTGGATTTATTAATATATACAACATAATTTACTCATTCATTCAAAAGAAACCATTCTAGGTTTTATATAACCATTAATTTATTGAAACAAATGAAATTCTGGGGATAAGATTCGCTAATGAATTAATCTTACCCAATTGCTCTCATCTCTAGAATTATAATTAATATAATAATAATAAAATTAAATTTATTTATAGCCCTGGTCCTAGAGTCAAATATAGCTGTTAGGTAGTCAAATATAGCTGTTAAGTAGCCGTTGGAGTCTCTGCACAACCTATTTAAATTGCTAAAGCTTGATCTGTTTCTACAACTTGTCCTGACGATGAACCACACTAGTTGGTTCGAAACGCGTCGGCATAATTCTTTCTTATGTGAGGTGGGAGATTTTTGAAAACAAGCAGAAAACTAGTGGAAGATGCGTACTCCAGTCGAGAACGTCGTGAGTGCAGAATGAACAGAGGGTGGTGCATGTTTCAACTGAGTGTCTTTTAACTACGGCGTGATTTGTGGTGAGGGGATGAGGTGGCCAGACCAAACCGTTGATCCGACGTCACAACCATAATGTTTCTGCATATTTCTGACTGCCATCACCTCCTTTCTCCCATTATCCTCTGCCACCACTACCAGTACTAATGATTTCTTCCTGAATGGACACTCCACACGTGTTGGTTTCACTTCTAATTGGCAGTTTTGAATGTAACGAGGCTTGTTTGGATTCCACGAGGATGTGTAATTGGCCGAGGGTGGCCAGTTGACTGGCCATTTATTCCACTCAATCCGAACCATTCCCATAGTCATGCAGCCTTAAAATATGATTTATGCAATTGAAGAACAAGTTTAGGCACTTACCTGTGTGGTCACAGCCGTGTTATGCATACTTTGGATTTTGGAAGCCATTCCTTCGTTTGTTGTTGCTGCATGCACACTGCATGCTTGGCCTCGGCTATTGTTGATGTTCACACATTCAAGTAGAGCTCCATGCATGTTTCTTCTGCCATACTTTCCTATCCCTGTCTCTGGAGTATGTCTTTCAGAGGGATCAGCTGCTATAGGAATCTTGTAGGATGTCCTATAGTTGCTTCTCCTCCTGGAATGCAAGCTATAATGAGCAAGGCTACACTGTTGACGAGGGTCTCGGCTGATGAGGAGTCTAGGTGGAGGGAATCAGGTATGGTGAGTGAAAAACAACTACTTAGATTTGTCATTAAAAATTTTTGCTGGCAGCATGAAGGAAACAGGATTTCTGTGTGATTATGCAGGGACGTAAAAATGAGTGTAATGGAGGTGTACAGAGATGGGAAAAGGGTGACATATGGCGATGTATGGGAGCAGGGATGTTTACAGGCCTCATAGGCATATTCCCAACCTTCGAGTCCTCTTCTGAGATCAATTTTGGCTTGTCTGTAGGTTCTACAGGATATTCTTGTAGAAGACACAAAACTTCCTATAGAAGGTGAAATCTTAGCCCGAATGAGACCAAATTTTAGGAAAGGGTAATGGTCATGGAGGAATGGGTTGTGAGGGATGCTTGCAGCTTGGTGCTGACCTCTGTCTTTGTCTTGTGTGATCCTCCTAACCTACAATGTCCTTCCTACAACCTGCAATTTATTCAACAGAAATCAGGTTTCTTTTTCTTTTCTTTTTTTCTTTTTTCTCTCTCTCTCTCTCTCTTTTTTTTTTAGTCTGAGACAGCTGGGGCGCCTCCACGAGGTTTTCACCCTCACTGTCTACCCTGTGCGCCTCCAAAAGGTTTTAACCCAAGCATCATCATCATCATCTTCTTCTTCTTCTTCTTTTGTGTTCAAGGTGTGGGTGGAGTGGAGACAGGGACCTGCGCCACTACCAACACTGATTTATCCAAAGTTTCAATGAACTCCTGCTTAAAAAGGGGCTTCCAGTAGAATTTCAATCGATGCCCATTGACGAGCATGGGGATGGCTTGTTCATCAATGGTCCTGATAAGGACTGAACCATTGTTGTTGCATTTCTCCACTGTATATGGTCCCAGCCATCTTGTCCTCAGCTTCCCTTTGAAATCCTTGTATATTGAATCATATAACAACGCCCAATCTCCTGGCTGAAATTGCTTTTATTTAAGGTGTCGGTCATGCCATATCTCCCTTTGAAGTTGAACCACCTCTGAGTGGAGAAGGGTCTACATTCTCTGTTCATCTAGTCCATTCAGCTAAAGTAATATTTCATGTTGTGCATGGCTAAGATCTAGGTCCAGCTGAGCTGCCAACCTCAATGTGTTATATTCAAATTCTATGGATAGCAAAGCCTTCTTCCCGTAGACTAGCTCATAAGGTGTGAAACCTGTTGTAGTTTTCCAAGTAGTGTTGTAGGCCAGGTGGCCTCAACCAAGCGATCTGCCCAATCTTTTCTGCCGTTGCTCACCACTTTAGTCAAAATCTCTTCCAAAGCTCGGTTAGTGACTTCCACCTGTCCATTTGTTTGCGGATGATAAGGGCTGGAAGTTCTGTGCTTAATCTTGTGATGAGCAAGCAGGTCTTCAATCAGGTTAGAGGTAAACTGAATTCCTTGATTTATGACTAATTCTCTTGGGGAACCAAACTTGTAGAAGATATTCTCCCTCAAAAACTCAGTTACTTTTTCTTCTGTTGCTGCCTTGATTGCCTTTGTTTCTGCCCACTTGGTCAGGTAGTCCGTGCACACAATGATGTAAGACTTTTGTTTTGAAGGAGGGTTGATAGGACCCACAAAGTCCATGCCCCACTTCTCAAATGGCTCAAAATTCACTTGAGGTTGGAGGGTAATCTCATCCCTTGGAGTCGGTTTCCCCATCCTTTGACATCAGTCACATTGGCTAATGTATCTCCTAACACCTTGATGAAGAGTGGGTCAATAGTAGCCTGCCTGTAGAATTTTGAAGGCGGTTCTTTTTTCTACAAAGTGGCCTCCAAAGGGCCCATCATAACAGGTTAGGAGGATGTCAAAAACTTCTTCCTCCCTGACACAACGCCTCAAAATCTTATCTGGGTCGATTTTAAATAGGTTGCACCCAATCCAAGTGAAGGGGGCGCTTTTCCTCACGATTTTGCTATTCTCTTTTGAGGATAAGTGTGGTAGGAACTGTGCTGAAACCAAGTAATTTTCTATATCAGCAAACCATGGTGAGAGTACTGAAATAACAAACAGGTGTTCATCTAGCATTTGATCATCCACCATCCCTTCTTCACCTGCAGGAAAATCTAGTCTAGACAAAAAATCAGCAACAACATTTTCCCTACCTGGCTTATCAACAATGGTCAAATCAAATTGCTGCAATAAAAGTAACCATCTAATGATACGAGCATTTACATTAGGTTTATTCATCAAATACCTAATTGCAGCATGATCAGTGTGTACGAATGTTTGATAACTAGCGATGTAGTGTCTGAACTTGTTTAGGGAATGGACTACAGCTAGGAGCTCTTTCTTTGTTATGGTATAGTTTAACTCTGCCTTGGACAAGTTTTTACTGACAAAATATATGGCATACAGTAGCTTCTCTTCAACTTGTCCTAAGGCTGCTCCTATGGCTTTGTTCGAGGCATCTATGTGAATGTGGAAAGGTAGGGCCCAGTTTGGACCTCTCAAGATTGGGGCAGTTACCAGCTTACCTTTCAACGCATCCAGAGCCTCTGACAATTGTCGGTCCATCAAAAACTCAAATCTTTCCCAAAAAAGACCAAACAATGAGAGGCTAGCTTATTGAATCTTAATGAAATCTTCTATAGAATCCTGCTAAGCCTAGAAACTCTGAACATCTCTACCTTTGAGGAGGTGGGACCCTTGGATGATAGCAATCTTGTTGGGATCCACCTGTAATCCTTGCTGAAAAATGATGACTAGCACGGTCCCTTCAGTATTAGGAATCAACATTTTTCAAACGAGGACAGGTTTATTTCAATACACTTGGTTAAAAACTTTCCCAGTTAGTCAATCTCTTGAAGTTGGACCCATAAGGAGTAAAGTCATCCATATAGATTTCCACCGAATCATGAACCAACTCAGCAAATATGCTCAGTACTGCTCTCTGGAAAGTGGCAGGATTGTTGCATAACCCAAAGGGAAGGACCCGGTAGGCAAAGGTACCCCATGGACAAGTGAAAGTGGTCTTATCTTGGTCTTTCGGGCTGATTTGGATCTGATTATACACACTAAACCCATCTAGGAAGGAAAATAACTTCTTCTCTACCAGGCCATCTAACACCTGATCTATAAAAGGCAAAGGGAAATGGCCCTTCTTGGTAGCTTTATTAAGTTCTCAATAATCTACACAGATTCTCCACTTCTCGTTTTTCTTGGGCACAAACACCAAAGGAGAAACCCACTCGCTGTCAGAGATAGGGTAGATGAATCTTGCATCCAGCAACTTTTGTAGTTCTTCTTTGACGATGTCCTTAAGGGTTGGATTCATTCTCCTCTGAGGCTGCCTGACTGGTTTACAATCCTCTTTAATGTAAATGTGATGGGTACAGACTGAAGGGTGGACTCCTTTCATCTCCTTATAGCTCCAAGCAAAAGCATCCAAATGGCGGTTCAATAAGATACATAGCTCCTTCTCCTGAGAGGGGGATAGTGATGAGTTGATCTTCAAGGTTCTTTAAGGGCCAAATTCCACATTCTTAACTCGGGGAGAGGTCGGATCAGCCATACAGAGATCCACTAAAGCACTGGCTTGGGTGTCTTCTACCAACTTCTCTAATGGCAGCACACGAGGAGGTGGATTTTGAATCAAATTCTCAATAAGGTCATCCTCGATTTGAGGACCTCCCCTGGTTGCTTCCACTGTGCACAATGGTGCAGAGTAGACTTCATCCTCATCTTCCTCCTCCAATCAGAGTGGTAAGTCATGTTCTAGTAGAGGTTGGGCAGGGGGATATAGGACTAGTTGTTTGGACATAGGCCCATTCTTAATGGTCATGCTCCCAGCTCGACAAATGATGTAAGCATCTGTAGTAGCTAACGAAGGCCTTCCCAAAATGAGGGGGTATCCAATGAGTTTTACCTTTGGCTGAAGGACCAAGAATTCCACAGGGTACTCCCAAGAATCAATGGAGACCATGACATCTTCCACAATCCCTTCGGGGGTCATGATGGAGCGGTCTGCTAACTGCAGTACTGTCGAGGTCTTTCTTAGGGAACTCTAAAGGTTGAGTTTGAGCATAGTGTCCCTGGTCATCACATTAATGGCAGCCCCTAGATCAATCAGGGTGTGGGGGATTATGGTGCCATTGATGTGGACATCGACTACAAGACTCCCAGGGTCCAGATATTTTGGACAGATTACTTGCCCCAACATCAGGTCGGGCAGTTGTCCTATGACATTGATAGTTGGGGCATCTCTTTTGCGCCTGCCTGGGTGCCTGAAACACTTCTCTTTGATCAATTTATTGTAGATTGGTACATCTTTTATGGCCTGGAGAAGTGGTATTTTTACACGTAATTGTTTAAGTTCTCCCAGAAGTTCAGTCTCTTCTAGGTTTGGTTACATGGTTCCAGTTAGTCTCTCAAGAAAGGGTGGAATGGCTTTGGATTCACTTTCATGTTTCTCTTCTTCATCCTCCTTAGGAGGAGGTTGGCTATCTCGGAGGACCTTCCCAGATCATAGGTTGATCTCCTGAATCTCCACAGCATAGGTAGGGCATGTTGTCTCTCCAATATACACCTGTTGGGCTTGTCTATTGTTGGGGTTCGTGTTCGGTTGAGCAAGCATCTAGGGTTGTCTCGGACGAGCAGGAGGTAATGGTTGTGGTTGAGTAGGTGGTGGAGGCAGAATAACAGGAGGAGAGTTGTACTGGGGCCTCCACCCCTATTGAGGTGCATTCCACTGAGGTTGTGACTGAACATGAGAATGAAACTAATGAGCAGCGGGTTGAGTATGGTATTGAGGTGGATATGACCAAGGAGGGGGTGCGGACCAGGAAGGATGAGCAGGGGGGGCCAAGAAGGTATGTGAGTGGATTGGTTAAGGTTGTAATAAGTCTAGGATGTCTCTTGCATCCCCTGCTGGTAAGGTCTGGGTCCATGTAGCCTCCTTTGGTTCAGGAAGTAGAGAGGTCCAGTGGCTCCTTCAGCCCCTTGGTACATAGCTTCAAGTCCGGGTAAGGTTGGGCATTGGTTTGTAGGGTGGTCTACCTCACAAACGAAATAGATCTCTACAGAGTGCAATGGACACTTGTTCCTAGGATGCTTCCTTGTACATCTGGGACAAAAGATGGCCAAAGCCCTCTCAGCTTCTTCTTGCTTCTGTTGGATTCAAAAGGTATCCATTTGCATGGCAATGGTTTGTCTCACCTCACTTTTAAGGTCTTCCATCTGATTTCCAAACTCATGGTTGGAGAATGTGGCACTAGCTAAAAATTGACTCCCCCTACCTCTTTTCCGAGCTACCCTAGAATGGTTTCTAAACACAGTCTTTATGTCATCGTAAAGTAGTTGTTAGATGTCTCCCCCAACCAACAAATGGAGGGTATCTAGAAGGTCTTCAGGGACTCCTCGGAGCAAAACCAGCTTCAGATATTCAGGGTCAAGTGTGCACCTGGCCCTTCTATAACTGAGTTGGAACCTTTCTTCATAGTCTTCTAAAGATTCATCACTTCCCATGGTCATCCGAAAGATTTCTCTCTTTGTTTCCTTTGACCTACAGTAATCCCAGTATTTGTTGTTAAAGGCTTGCCACATCTAAGCCCAAGTTGTGATACTGTTTCCAGGTAACCCCATGAACCAGCGTAGTGCTGCATCCTTGAGGGTACAAGGAAAGAGTTTCAACTTTTGCTTATCTTCTGCATAGTCATAAGTTCGACAAAGGATAGCAAACTCAAACAAGAAGGTATCGGGGTCTTCAATGGTCAATCCATGGAAGTGAGGTAAGGACGAGGAACTTATGTTTTTCATTTTTGTGTCCCCATTGGTCTCTCAGATGGGAAAGGCACCCTCTATTCTCTCCTCATCTCCTATATCGTTTCTGTGTTCAGCCATGGTCTCAAGAGGAATGTTTTCTTGCTCTTCTTCTGTTATAGGATCTTCGTATATCTCTGGAGGTTCACTGCCACCGAAGAGGAGAGAAGGGTGACTCAGTGATGTGGTGGGGGTGTTGGGTAAGAATTTTCCTGAATTGTCTATGTTCCTATGAGGCATGAAATGAAATATTTTTGGTTGATTTTTGTGATTTTCTCTGCTTGTACTTGCAAAACTGAAATTGATTGAACAACAAATTGCAACTAACTACAATAAACCTTGCTGGAATGAAAATTACAGAATTGAAATGAAAGCAGGAAATGACTAATCTATGCTGCTGAAATGAAATGCTAAGCTACGCTTGTAAGATTGAAATTGCGGAATTGAAATGCTAATCTACGCTTGCAGAATTGAAATACTAATCTACACTTGCATAATTGAAATGCTAGTCTAGGAAAGCAGGAGATGTCTAATCTACTTTTGCGGAAATGAAATTGCAGAATGGAAATGAAACAACTACTCTACCCTTGCTGAAATAAACTACCTAGTAGAAGGTTGCAGTAGAAACTAGAAGAAAAACAACAATCACAAATACTCTGATGCTTCCCCGGCAATGGCGCCAAAAATATAATGAGCTCCAATATTCCAGCAATAATGTTGCAACTCCTGGGACTCCCTACTTTAATTTTATCACCCGGTTGTTTGTAACAAACTTGGAAGCGATGGTGCTATATGCACAAGTACTAGCTCTTGCTGCGAGCTGTCACTTCATCAGCTGGCACAAGTTCCTTAGGAGCTTAAGCCAACTTCTATGAGCTCTTAGAAGAAGCTTTTAACTGTGATGGGCAAAAGCTAACTCAAAAGAGGCTAGTCTACTTGCAGAAAGAAGCTGAAAGCTGAAAGGAAATGCAAACCTTAGCAAACCCTAGTTTTACCGACTAACCCTACTGGTGCAAGAAAAGAGATGAAAGCTACGGAAATAGATGCCATTGACTCTTGGAAAGGTAAAATGCATGTGACTAAGCTACCTCTGAAGGAAAATATGGAAAAAAACATATTTTTGTATTTTTGAGTAATTTTGCAGAATTATTATGCATGTGCTTTAACTATTTTTTACTGTGCAGAAGTTGATTGGCGAAAGGAAATGGAGTGGACGCTTGTAGGAGGTTGGGAAGGTGATAATAGGGCCTAAGGGGTCCCTATCACCCTTCTAGATAATTTAACAGCAATCAAATCTCGAAAAAACTGCTCACGTGAACTTCTACAAGAAGTCTGCAAGGGTTCTACAAGAACAACCGAAAGTGGATTTTAGAGGGTTGATGGTGGAGAAAAGGTGGGAAGGTAGAAATGAAGGATATATATGGACATTAAGGGGTCTAGGACCTGGTAAATGAAGCTAAGGAGTGATGAAGGTGGTTGGATTTGCTCAAGGATGGAGGGAGCAATGTTGCACAAAAATGTAAAAATTAGGGCAAATTGGAAAAGTATGGCAAATGAAGGGAATGAATCTTGGATTAGGGGTTGGAGCAGGTTGTATGATGGAGGAAGGGTAGGTAGGGATGTATTACAGGTGCTCTACACACTAGTTTCCAAAACTAATCGAACAAAGACTAGAAAAACCAGATCTATTTTGACCTAATTTGACCTAAAAACTAGAAACATGATGAACAAAAGTTTATAGACAGGAAATCATGCAAGATAACTTTGGAAACTAAGCAAGAACAGTTCTAACCATGCAGACACAACTGATATCAACTTCTTCCAACCTAAAATCTAACACTAGCAATTGCATTGGAAGGCAAAAACAATGTTTTTGTGGCGGCAAGTATGCCTTGGTCTCAGCTCATGGTCCCAAGGAGGGAGAGATGAGATCAAGGATTTCTTAATGGCCTTTTTGTAGATCTTTTCTGTTACCAAACTATTAAACCAACCTAAAGCATGAAAAACTATTTTAATCATCAAAAACACCCTAAGTAACAAAGCAAGATCTTAACCTAAATAACAGAAATTATTCTATGAATGCAAGGAAAACACACAAAAGTACACAAAGGAGGTACTGGCACTTGGTTTGGGCCCAACCCCAAGAGCTACAGCCTCCTAGGAAAGCTCAGAGCTGGTGCAAAGCAAAATTTATCTCCATTACTCAAAAAATAATCATATCACAAAATTGTTTATAGCAAGAGCTTGAAAATGAGCTGAAATGTAGAGCTGCACTAAAGTGTGAAAAACAATTGTTAAATAGCTAAACTACCAAGGCTTGAAGCCTTCCTACTTATGCAACACAAGGACTCCCAACAGTCCTCCTTAACTTTAGGAGCTTGGCTGCCAAAACTGCAGTTAATCAACCACTTCACAAAACTTGCTCGGCTGCCCCTTGAAATCATCTTTGGTGGGTTGTTGGACTCCGATCTGATGGTGGAGAACTCGAGGAAGGGGTCATTTAGTGCAGGAGACACCCTTCCTACAAATCGTCAACCTTGTTCCTTCGTATTTGGCTGTCAATTTGCTCATAAATGCTTGACCTTGGTCCAAAAGATGTCCAAAAATCTGCAATAAGCACGTATTAGACTTTGTGGTCAAGAAATTATTTTCATTCATTCAATTAACATAAATATATTCAAAAGCATGCATAAGACTATGAAGAATGGTGGATTAATCGAGAATAATAGAAAAAATGAGCCCACAAAGTTACCCATTTTTGGGGTTCATCACCATGAAAGATAAAGTTAAAGGTAAATGGTAGCCAAAAAGAATAAGGCCTTAGAATGCAAAAGAGAAAGAAATGTTGCACCATACAAGAAGTTCAACATAGCTAGACATGGACATGGGTCACAACAACATAATAAAGGTGATGGTACATGATAGATGGAGTGTTGGACGTGTGGTAAGGAACATATTAAGAGATATTTTATGCTAAATCAGGGTGGTAGGCCTCACATCTATAGTGCACAAGAGGCGCAGACTGTTGGGGATGTTGGGTAGAGCATTCCTCATATCTATGTAGTGCTGGATAAAAAGCAGGAAGAGCACTAGGAAACTATTGTTCAGATGGATGGTAAGCTTTTTGATTAAGTTGTTTCCATTTTGATTGACCCTGGATCTAATTATAGTTATGTTATTCCTGACCTGGTGGATAAGTGTGGTCTGAATAAAGAAGTCCATGCAGAATCCTAGTTAGTGCAGTGATTACAGATACAAAGAAGAGAGTATATCACTGGGTAAGAGCTTCTGCATTTGAGTTGAATGGAATGCCTACATCAACACATTTGAATACAGTATTGTCATTGGGGTCATATAGTATGTTAATTGGTATGGAATAGCTATATATTCATACGACCTTAGTGGATTGTTATGACAAATCCATTGAGTGCTTGGATGACAATGGAGAACAGAGAATTTTACAGGGTGAGAAGAAGGCAACATGAGTTAGAATAGTTATAGATATGCAAGCAAAGCACAGTCATAGAAAAAGGTGTGTGTTTTTTGAAGTGCATATTTCTAGTGACAAAGGTAAGGATGTTGAGGATGCGAAGGTATCAAGTAGGTACCCAATCTTGCAGTAGTTTGAGGATGTGTTTTCCGGCAAATATTTCAGAGTTTCCACCTCATTGGGAAGTATAATTTTCTATTGAATTGGTACCAAGGGCACCACCAGCATCAAAGGAACCGTATAATATGAGCACTCAAGAGTTAGTAGAGTTAAAGTTGTAGTTGAATAAAATGCTTAACAAGGGACACATTAGGCCAATTTTATCACCTTGGGGTGCACCTATATTGTTTGTGAAGAAGAAGGATGGTACTCACAGGTTATGCATTGATTACAGGAAGTTGAAAAAGGTGACCATCAAGAATAGGTATAGGATTGATGACATGTTCAATCAGATGAAGGAAGTAGCAATGTTTTCAAAGATTGATATGAGATCAGGATATTATTAGGTACGCATCAAGGAAGAGTACATATACAAGATAGCTTTCTGGACCACGCACGGGAATTATGAGTTTGTTGTAGTTCCATTTGGTTTTACTAATGCTCCAACTACCTTTATGTTCTTGATGAATAATGTGTTGTGTCCTTATTTGGACAAGTTTTTTATTATGTTCATTGATGACATCTTGATATATTCTAAAAATGAGGACGAGCATGTCGAGCATCTAGCAGCAGTGTTGATATTTCTAAGAGAGCATCAGTTCTATGCCAAGCTTAGGAAATGAAATTTATTTCAGACAAAGGTACATTACTTGAGGCATGTGGTCGCCAAGGAAGGTGTAGTAGTGGACCCAAAGAAGGTAAGGGATATCATGGAGTGGGAAACTCCTAGAAATGTGGAAGAGTTAAGATCATTTATGGGGTTAGCAGGTTACTATAGGAGGTTCATCAGGAACTTCTCTCAGATTTCATATCCTATTACGTCATTGTAGAGGCAAGGTAAGAAATTTGAATGGATAGAGGAATGTACAACAATTTTTGAGCACTTAAAGTGGTTGTTGACAAATTCTCCAGTGTTAAATATTGCATATTTGGACAAAGAATTTGTGGTATGTACCAATGTGTGCAAGAGAGGAATTGGTGGGTTTCTTATGTAGAATGGACATGTGGTATGCTATGAATCACAGAAACTGAATGATCACGAACAAAATTATCTGACACATGAACTTGATCTAGCAGTGATCATCCATGCGTTGAAGATGTGGAAACACTATCTTCTTGGTAGGAGGTTTGTATTGATGAGTGATCACAGTGGGTTGAGATAGTTGTTTGATCAACCAAATCTGAATGTCACTCAAGATAGATGGTTGGCCACGATCAATGAATTTTATTTTGAGATCAAGTACATCAAGGGTAAGGATAACATGGTCACAGATGCTCTTAATTAGCAAGAGGATACAAGTGAATCGTATGATAGCTGAGTTCTTATGGGACAAACTTACAAGACCGGATCTTATGGGTAGAACAATAGGATGACAGGTACAAGGAGCTTATGCACAAGTTACAACAGGGTATAGGTGGTCAGGATGTGGACTATCGTCTTACAGAAGATGGCTTGATCAGGTTTAGGGACATGATATATGCTCCAGGAAGTGGTGAGCTCAAGAAGACTATCTTGAGAGAGTTTCATGAGAAACCCTATTCAGGTCACCCAAGATATCAAAAAGACATTGACAGCAGTGAAGAAGTTTTATTATTGGTCGAATATGAAGAAGGATGTGGCAGAGTTTGTGGCTAGATGCTTCAACTGTCAGTGGGTAAAGGAATAATGTAAGAATCCAAGTGGACTACTACAACTGATTGTGATTCCAGAGTGGAAATGGGAAGTCATTTCCATGTATTTAATCTCAGGTTTGTCGAGGACATCTAAACAAAATGATTCCATCATGGTTATGGTGGACAAGTTGACAAAGGTAGCGCACTTCATTCTAGAGAAGTCTACTTATTCATCTAGTGATGTAGCACATGTATTCATCAGAGATGTGGTCAGATTGCATGGTGTTTCGAAGAAGATTATGTCAGACAAGGATGCTAAGTTCACTTCCAAGTTTTGGAAGGAGATGTTTGCATGTTTAGGGACAAAGTTAGCCTTTAGTACAACTTACCATCTATAGACAAATGGAAAAACAAAGAAGGTCAACAGGATATTGGAGGATATGTTGAGGATGTATATGATGCATCAACAACGGAAGTGGGAAGAGTATCTTGCACTGGTTGAGTTCACTTACAACAATGGGCATCAGGAATATATGAGGATGAGTCTGTTTGAGGCATTATATGGGAGAAGTTGTAATACTCCCATAAGTTGGAGTGATTCAGTTAACAGGGTGTTGATTGGACCAAACATGTTGGTAGAAATGGAACAAGAAATACAAGTAATAAAGAAGAATTTGAAGACAACACAGGACAAATTGAAAATTTATGTAGACCAGAACAGGTTGTTAAGGAGTTTCAGGTTGGGGAAGAGGTGTACCTGCGCAAAAAGATGAAGAAGAGATCCTTTTTTATTGGATCATGTGTCAAGCTAGCACCTCAGTTTTGTGGACCTTTCAAGATTCTTGAAAGAATTAGACCAGTAGCCTATCGACTTGCACTACCTCCAACAGTGAAAATCCATTATGTTTTTCATGTGTCATTTCTTAAGATATATGTTAAAGATGTTGATCATGTGATTGAATGGTTTTTATTGTAGGTGGAGCCAAATGGAGAATTCCATCCAGAACCTCAGTGTATATTGCAGAGAAAAATGATCATGCTCTGGAACCAAGCAATCGATCAGGTTAAAGTGCAGTGGGAGCACTTTGGGCTGGATGAAGCTACACAGGATATGGCGGATCAGATGCGAGCTAAGTATCCTTTTATATTTGTTGGTTGAGTGAATGTTTCTGCTACATTCTTTGGTGTGATGTTTTTGGTATATGTACACATGTATATGGATGTAAATATTGTCGTTCATTGTGTTATAAAGCTCTAATAAGTTGTATGGGTGTCATGTCTAAGGTTGTAATGTTGGTTTGCTTATCAGTAGGTTGATCATTGTAAATATTAAATCGAGCTAAGTTATAAAGATCTATGGGCACAATTTTTTGATTGCAACAGTCTTCTTGGTTGTAGGTGTTGTTGAACACTGAGGATAGTGTTCCCCCAACGGGGAGGGTTCTATAATAGCCCTGGTCAAAATTCCATGTAATAAAGTTAATAAAGGAAAAAATAATAACAAAGGTTATGAGACACTTATTCCAAGTTGAATGTTGGGAAAAACATCCTAGCGTGGGTGTTCATCTAATCTATTATGGCTAAGGAAATTGGTAAAGGCTCTGGAAAGGAAAAATGACATTTTTGACATTTATTTATGAAAATAATGGAAATTAGGAGAAAAGGAAGGTGAAATGTCACAAGTTGCATGTGAGGAAGAAAATGAAGGAAAATAGTGGAAAAATGAAGAAAATATGGGCCTCATTAATAAAAAGGATTTTGAGGATCAATTGGTACCTTTTGTTAGTTCATTTTTGGAGTTCTCTCTCTACTCTCTCTCTCTCACTCTTGGACACTTAGATTTTTCTTGGAGCACTCTAGCATTAGATCAAGAAGAGAAAATAAGGCAAAGGGAAGCAAACATCAAGCAAGGAAGAGCAGGATCACGCAACTACAACATGATTATTTGTAGGTATAGATTTGCATATATGATTTCATTACTATTTTTGGCATGCATGGCTATGCATGTGAGTTCTTGGTTCTCTTGCTGTCATGGGCATCATTTTTTCTATGTGTGAAAATGTTCTTCAGCCTTGCCTTGCCATTTCCGGATGGTCATGGTGTGATGGGTTCTCATATTCTTGGTTGAGTTGGATTGTTAGATGGATTCGAAACTGAGTGAGGTGGATCTCTAAAAGAAAGAACACATTTCCTAGTCACCCTTAAATCATATTGTGGGTGATCCAGGTGGATGTTGGTGGCCACCCACCTATCCCACTTGGACTCCCGCAACTGTCTCTTTCAGTTTTTTAGTTTCTGTAATTGTATCACAATTTACTATTTTTAGCATTTTTTCGGGTCCTGAACTTCCGAAGCTGTTTTGAGGCCCTAAACGACGTTTTTTTGGGAAATCTTGGAGCAACATGTGTCCATGGATCGATGTTTCTCTTCCCAAAGTTGTAGTGCTTGGATAGATATTTCTAACGAGCTGTTGTATGCGTCAAACAAAGATCGGGTGCCAAAGTTACAACCCCGAGAAGTTGATGTACCAACTTACCCAAAACGAGGCCCATAGTTTGGCGTTTCATCTTCTAGGGTTAGGTTTTTGGATGTTTAGGGTTTTCCATTATTTCTCCACAATAAATAGGCCTTTGAGCCTCATTGTAACACAGTTAAAAGGCATGTAGTCGCCACATCTCTTCTCAGAGATAAGCTACCATTGCCTTAGTTGGTTTATTTCCATTTCTGTTTGTAAGCATATTTCAGTATTTTACATTAATGAAATGAATTATTATTTCCGCTGCATCTCTACATTTATGGTTATTTCTATAATTTGTTGTATTCCTGTTTAAATCCGGATCAGTGGTATTAGAGCGGTCTTCTTTTTCTCTATTTTTCTTTGCATGTCCCCAATGAGGTCGGGATATAAGGAGTTAGGGATAGAACTGGTTGAACCTTTGAAGAATAGCCTCGCAAATCCTGACGGCCTCCCATGGAGGATGAAAAGAAAGACGATGGGGCAAGAGATCCTATCAAAATCTTGCTTGAAGAAGCCCTCGAGTGGCAAAGGAACGCGATGATGGACAACTTTGCCCAGATCCTTCAGTGGCTACCCAGAGGTGACGCATCGGCTTCCAACATCTACTTTGGAAACGCCACACCGTTTAAGGTACAAGTTGATTTTGAAATACCCATATTCAAGGGTCAAATAGATGTAGATGTCGTAGATAAATGGTTAAATCTACTAAAAGGGTATTTTTTTTGTTCATGAACTTTCAAGTCGGGAAAATTTTGTTTTCGCTCTTCTCAAAGCAGCCCCGTGCATCAAGGACTAGTGGGAAACCTATTGCAAGCAGAAGGATGGAAGTACGGGCTCACTATTTTCAACTGCACCCACTTGGAATTCATTCCGGGATGCCATTAAGGAGCAGCATTACCCTATCAGAAGCTATGAGGACAAATACATAAAGTGGACCACACTGTAGCACGGAAGGGACCAAGATGTGTTGGAGTTCACCAACATTTTTCATATCCTTCGCACATAGTTGGGTATCAAAGATTCTGAGCTACACTCGGTACTCAAATATCATGGCTACCTACACAAGTACATCGAGGAAGAGATGGAGTTCTTGAACATTTCCTCACTTGGCACAGCATACCGATATGCTGTCAAAATCGATCAGAAGTTCAAACAGAATAAGTGAGACTTTGGATTTGCGAATCTGAAGACCAAAGGACAAAGCCAAGGCAGGGTGACCCAATACAACCCATCGAAGCCGCAAGAAAAGAACAACACCATGAAGTCGAATAAGGACACAGGAAAGTGGTGTGAGTTCCATAAGAGCCCCACTCACAACACAAGTGAGTGTCGGACCAAGCAGTCATTGGTGGCCGAGTTGAAGGCTTCAGAATCAGATGCATGTTCCAAACTTGATTCAAAACTCGACAAGGGGAATGGCAAAGTAAAGCATATCATTGATGCGGAGCTCGAAGAATGAGCCTGAAGATCTAGAGGAGGGGGAGTGTCTTTTCCACTCACAAATGTGGGTGAAGGGTTCGCCACTACAATTCATTATTGACAATAGTAGCTAAAAATACCTCATCTCAGCAGAGGTCATGAAGTGGTTGAGCCTACCGACTAGACCACACCTGCAGCCGTACAGTATCGGGTGGCTTCACCAAGGACGAGATCTCCAAGTTCGCCAGCAACGCCGCCTTCCCTACAGCATCAAGCCCTTCACAGACAAGGTATTATGTGATGTTACACCTCTGGATGTTTGTGATGTATTATTAGGCTAGCCATACCTGTGGAGGCGACATGTTGTGTATGAGTCAAGGCCTCGCGCTGTTATTATTTCTTTGGGTAATTCATTATACAGGATACTGTAGGTAGCACCACCTACCACCACCTCTTTGATCACTACTAAGAAAGGCAGCAAGCTCATCTCACATACTGGGAAATTTATTTTATGTTTGGTTCACTCCCAAAGTAAGAGGAATATCGTTGCCACATCCATGACCCCCGCGAAGGGTTCCTCCACACAGCAACAACAGCAAAGGGATACAGTCATGACAGAACACAGGAAGAACTTCTCCTCACCCACAAGGGTACCACACAAGTTTCATATGGGCGACAGAGTTTGGTTACATCTGCAAAAAGAATGCCTTACAAGAGCCCATCAGAAGCTCAAACCACTTTGACATGGTCCTTACATCATTACCAAGGTTGTGGGAAACAATGCTTTGGAGCAAAACATTCCTCTATTCATTCGCTTGCATCGAGTGTTAAATCTGGAATTCCCTCAACCATGCTTCCCACTATTACTGGACACATCAGAGATTGCATAACAACTCACTAGGGACCAAGTTCACAAATGGAGGAACTCAACGCAATGGGGACCATTGCTTCCTAAGGGGGGAGGAATGATCCAGGCGGATGTTTTTGGCCACCCACCTATCCCACTTTGACCCCCACAACTGTCTCTTTCAATTTTTCAGTTTCCGTAATTGTAGCACAACTTACGATTTTTAGCAGTTTTTCGGGTCTTGAACTTCCGGAGCCGTTTTGAGGCCCTAAACGACGTTTTTTGGGAAATCTGGGAGATACATGGATCCATGGACCAATCTCTCTTCTTAAAGTTGTAGTGCTCGGAAAGATATTTCTAACAAGCTATTGTATGTGTCAAACAAATATCGGGTGCCAAAGTTACGACCCGAGGAAGTTGATGTACCAACTTACCCAAAATGGAGCCCACAATTTGGTGTTTCATCTTCTAGGGTTAGGTTTTTGGATGTTTAGGGTTTTCCATTATTTCTCAACAATAAATAGGCCTTTGAGCCTCATTGTAACACAGTCAAGAGCATGTAGTCCACATCTCTCTAGAAAGAAGCTACCATCGCCTAGCTGGTTTATTCCATTTTTGTTTGTAAGCATATTTCAGTATTTTACATTAATGAAATGAAGTATTATTTCCACTACATCTCTGTGTTTATGGTTATCTCTGTAATTTGTTGCGTTCCTGTTTAAATCTGGATCAGTGGGTTGCAGTGAATCCAGATCTTGTGTTACCTCGGTGGGCCAAGGAATCCTCCACCAGTGAATAGCGGGATATACAATAAATCCCAAAGGTGGGTGCTCGCTTCAGGCCTAGGAACCCCAGGATGGGATATACGGTCAAGCCTAGAGGGTGGAGTATCGATTGGGCCTAGGAATCTCGAGATGGGATATATGCTAAATCCCAGAGAATGGAGTCTCGGTTGGGGCCTAATGATCCAGTGTGGATTGCAGTAAATCCTATAGACTAGGAGACAGGAAAATTCCTCACATTGTAGGTGGAGAAACTTCAGTGGCATCCATGCTTGTTTTGGCCTAGTGATCCAGTGAGGTTTGTAGTAAAGCATGGTTCTATTTATGAGGGTGAGGTGGTGTAGCATCGGGAAGCCCTGGTTGAGTTTTGGTTATGAGTCCCACATTCATGCTTGGAATATGCCATAGGAGTGATTAGATAAAGAAAGATTTGATTTAGCCTATCTATGGTCGGGTGGTTCGTGGAAGTCCCATACTTGGTTAGCTTTTGAATTCATTAATAAGAGTTATTTTCCTTGGTATTTTATGAGCAAATGTACTGGTTCCTATGTGTCATTTATGGCTGATGTATCCTTATTATTTATGTTGTTTATATGTTGGTTATGGGTATGTTTTATGATAGAAATGATGTATGGATCTCATCACGTTTTGATTTGTAAATGAATGAACAATGAATATATGACCTAATAGATGATAATGCAACTAATGTGATAAGGCATCAATTCTTATTAACAGTTCTTAGATAAGTATGAGACCCTTATGCTCATATTTGTTCTTATGACTTGTAGATTGCATATTTGTGACATATTTGATGAAATGCCTGTCATGGCTAGTAGGGCTCCAGTAAATTATTTATTCAAGTATTTGTATTTGTATCATTTTCTCGATGTTACTTTTCACTATTGAAGGTTTCATGGAGTTCTGGGAAGTGGTCTAGGCACTGGCCCTCAAAAAGTGGCACAGAATCTGAGGTTGTGGGCTCAGAACTAGCTGAAAAAGACCCCAGTCGCTTGCATGCCCATGTTATGAGAGCGACTGGAGGGCCCCAGTCGTATGCATGCCCATGTCATGGGAGCGACTGAGGCTCTAGGGCAGTGAAGTGTCAAGATGTCTCAGGGGTTGATCACCTGGAAGGGTTGGTTGGCTCTTGTAGGTTCTGTGACATGTGTAGAAGGTCAGATTGGTTGTGTGGTGTCGGTTCCACTTCCTTAACTCTACATGGGGAGTTGAATCAGATTGTAGCAGCATCTCGTCACATGTTTACTCTAGCGGACCCATTAACTTGGGTAAATGTGGGAGGAAGGTGTTACATATCCATTAGGGTGAAGGATAACCCCTCCCGCTCGTGCCTCCCCCGATATATTTATTTATTATTAACACTTTATTATAATTTAATTACCATAGTTACTTATCATAATCATTTATTTTTTATTTTATTTATTTCCTAACAACTGTTTTCTCTGACCTTTGATCTAATCATTTATTTATATTCTATTTATTTCTTAATGACTATTTTCCATCACCTTTGACCTAGTCTTTGAGGTTGTAGGAATTCTTCCCCTTTTTATTCCCCCTATTGGATCAAATTTTCTTCATCTAATTATCATGAAGATAAATCACATTGGTTGGTTCGAAACAAATTGGAAATTTAAAATATTTATGTGATGGATGCGAAAGACAGATCTCTGAATAACGCTACTCACAAAAAACTTCGTTTATAATTATTTTATTTTTTATTTTTATTTATTTTAATCTCTTTTTTTCGCTGCAAGGGTTGTGTCGATGCTCAACTAGCAACCCAACCCCACTATGTGTCAATTGATAGCTGATTTTAAATTTTTCATTACAATGGATCAAGTCTGCCCTCAATGTGTGCTAATTTCATGGTCGTTTTCTAAGTTTTCATTGCAATCAATCAAGTCTACCCCCATTGTGTGTCAATTTGATGGTTGATTTTTAAATTTCCATTGTAATGTGTCAAGTTGTCTTAGGTTAATATTTTGAAAGAGTTATACTTAAAAAATTACTCTTGGTATAATGACTCATTGATGTAGGTATTCACTTTTAAGGATTTTTTAGTCATGATATTTGGTTTTAATTCCATGGCTGAAAAATGTTGAAATTTTAAGGTTTTTCAAAATTGTGATATTTTATCTTTAATGCCATGGTTGAAAAATGTCAAAATTTTAAAGTTTGTCAGAGTCGAGATATTTATCTTTAATGCCATGGTTGAAAATTGTTGGAATTTTTAGGTTTTATAAAGTTGAGATATTTTTTCTTTAACACTATACTTGAAAATTATTGGAATTTTAAGGCTTTTTAGAGTAATGATATTTTATTTTAATTCCATTGCTAAAAAATGTTGGAATTCTAACCCAAAAAATCATCGATGTTGCATCAACTCTTTTCGATTTTGGGGTGATTCTTCATCTTTATTGCACAAAAGTTTTTAGTTTTAATGCCATAAAAAAAAAAAAAAAAAAAAAAAAAAAAAAAAAAAAAGAGATTTTAACTTGAAAAATAAAAAATAAAAAAATAAAAATAAAAAGAAAGAAAAAAAGGGTTTATGCACCATCAACACTTTTCATTTATGGGGTATGTTTTCATGTTTATTGCACAAATATTTTGATTTTTAATGTTGTTGATGCAATATCAACACTTTTCATTTTTTGGGTGCTTTTTTCATGTTTTTGTGCAAAAATAGGAGTGTTTTTTGCTAGAATTACCATTTTGAGGTTAAGTTTCTTGTTAAGTTGGTAACTTCGTTGCAATTGTTGTGATTCAATCCTAGATTTTTCCTAGAATAATTCTCTGAAGTTACCAATTCACCAGTTACTGTTAAAAAAGAAAAAAGAAAATCCAACATGCCTTCAAAGAATTAAAAATAAGATTATCCAAGGATCTCATTTTAAGAGGCTCCAATTGGTCTATCATATTTCATATATGTACAAATGCTTTAGCTATTTCTATTGGAGCTTTCTTAAGACAATAAGAAGGTAATCATAAAAACAGCAGGATGTCGACTGCGCGCTCTGGCGACCCCGCGCCCTGCTGCGCCTGACCTCCCCTCTGCGCGCTCGCGCTTGGCAGCACTGCTGCTAGGCTGCTTCCCCTCTGCTGATCAACTGGGCCTCCTGCCCCTCTCTTCCTCAGGGCCTCCTGCCCTCCCCTCCCTTTGATCCTTCGCTGGAGCGCCCTCTGCGCTGCTGCCCTAGCCTGCCATGGATCCTCCCTTACAGGATCATGATGATCTAGAAAAGTCCTTTGCTTCACTCATCCCTGAGAACGCCTTGGAGAAAATCCGTCCCACTGCTTCAAAATTTATCAAAAAACTTGATGAAATTCCGGAAGTCTCGCTCCCTCCAGGCCTTCCGAGGAGAGCTGCTGTTGCACTAGCAGAACGAGGCCTGGTAGGCCAGTTCACGGGACTATGGCCTTCTCCCCGTACAGTCCAGCGCTGGGTGGAAAGAAACTGGAACTCGATGGTCCAAGGAAAGATAGCAATAAGGTTCTATGGAAGGGGGTTTTTCACCTTCCTCTTCGAATCAGTGGAGGATCGTAATCTAATATTTCGGAACGGGTCGTATTTTATGGATACCAGAGGCCTTTACCTCAACAGATGGACCACCGACTTCGATCCTGAGATGGATGTTCCCAACGCTGTCCCGGTATGGGTTCGCCTTCCCCACCTGCCTCTACACTGCTGGGGAGATGAATCTGTAAAAGCCATCGGGAACGCTGTTGGGAAATACATTGACAGATCTGAGCCCAAGGAGAACATGCACGCATGCGCACGGATCTGCGTAGAAGTCGATCTGGGGAAAGGGTTACCAGAAGCAATCAAACTCAAAGTCGACCAGTGGACGCACATTCAGCAAGTGGACTACGAGCAGCTGCCATTCAAGTGCAAGGTATGTCATGAATACGGGCATTTTGCTAATAGATGCAGTAAATCTAAATCAACAGAATCAATTAACAATGTAGAAACTTCAGAAGAAGCCTGGGAAATAGTCAAGAAGAAAAAAACAAACCCTCCTCCAGGAGCACCCTCAAAGCCCCCCTCTGATCCCCCAATCCCCCCCTCCCAACCCTCTGGAGCTGAACCTTCCATCCCTTCCTCCTCCAATCCCTTCGAATCTCTGTCGGCAGAAGACCC
>APFE031517221.1:0-10110 GCA_000404065.3 Pinus taeda
TAATGTAAAATAGTTTAAAGATAGGAGAGATATCTAGACCTATTTTACTTTATTATCGATAATTGAGGAGATGATTAGACTGCTTAAATAAATAAATAAATAATTAGTAATAATAATAAAGATAAAACTATAAAAATAAATGTAAGTAAAATAAATAAAATTAGAACTAAGAATAAATAGTAACTAACTACGTATTAATAATAACCTCATGAATGCATTAAATAATTAAATAAAGTAAAAATCATACAACTACATCAAATCAAATAACTGAAATTATATATATATATATATATATATATATGTTTATAAATATTTATATGAAAGTTGCATATATCCAAAATTAGGAAGAATGATAGTCGTAATGATAATACTCATAAACAAAAAAAGGGGGAGAATGTACAGCCGCTCGATATCTATATCTATAAATAAATTTATATAATATAGGAGATTCTATTATACGCAGAAAGAAAACAACCTAGAAGGGTGATTCTATTAATTCACTTTGTATGTTTTACGTTTGCCCTTTTTATGACCCAACAACCTGTTGGCCATGTATAATTCAGTGTAGTTATGCATGAAATTTGTTACTAATTTCAATCCTACACTTCTTTTGGTTGTAAGTGTTTATGATCTCAGGGTATTTACATCTTAGCTCATCCTTAATATTAAATCACCATTTACCAAAAGATGAGTTATCTACTTATGACTTTTTGTTTCAATTACCCAACATTTCCTTATGTTGTCCATACATCTTATCAATGCAATCCAATAAGAGGACTTCTTGAAATTGCTTGATACCAATTATGTATTTTATTTATATGATATCAATATGTTTTAAATAGATTCTTGGATACCATTTAGCTCGCCCTGTGGTCTATACCATTTGTACCACTTCATCAATTACTATGGTTTGTACTCAAGGATACTTATAGGGTCCATTATGCATATTCATCAAAAGATGCATATCTCCTCAAAATTTGTTAAAGTTAAGTTTCCCCTTAATCATACTTTCTTCTAACAGAAGAACAAATTACATTGTAAGTGGATGCATTAAGCAAAGGATTAATCGGAACCACAATTTGTACAGTTATAAAGTCTTCTACTATAACCTTCAATTTTTCTTGTCTAGCCTGACTCTTAACATATTCATGCATACCTTTCCTATTTACTTCTACTATAACCTTCAATTTTTCTTGTCTAGCCTGACTCTTAACATAGTCATGCATACCTTTCCTATTTACTATTAGCAGATAAAAACATAAGAATGTCTCCTAACAAAATATAAATTCAATAAGGAACTGAAATCCCCTTCATGGAGGAAGAACCAAATTCTTACATGCTATGCATATTTGTAGGCATTGATAGCAGCATAACATTGATTCTACAAGTCACAAGCCAACAATCCTTGCTCAACATAACTATGCCCATCATCTAAGCAACAAAACATACAATCTATCACAACACAACAACAATTCCACATTACTTACCAATATAATCATTAGGTCAATCACGTTCTTTCTTTCTACAAAACATACTCCCCTTTAATAGGCATTGGGGTAACCAACATCTTTATGATTGTTGAGAAATTACTTTTCTTTCTTTCAACATGTAAGAGACTATCAATACCGGAATTCATGAGGAAGTGCTTACATGGAAGATTCGTATGACTCATTACTACGCAACTATACTATACCATTTGATAATACAACATTGTTACAAGTCTTATTACTGCACACACATGTGCTTGCATATTAAGAATGTTTCTCTTCAACATGTTTATTTTAATGACTACTTAACCAGACTATGGTAACAACATGTAAAACTATCCCTGAGAAGACATATATATATATATATATATATATATATATGTCTTGGCACTACCTAGGAAACACAAGGGAGCACTAGTTTCAATTGCATGGAAATGAATGAACAAGAGTGTGTGATAAGGAGTGTTAGAAAGTTCCAAGTGTGGTAAGGAGGGAGTGATAAGGCATGCTAGGTAGTGCCAAGGCATGCTAGAGTGCTAGGGAATCGTGCCAGGATGTACCAAGTGCCAAAGTGTGCCAATGAATGCTAAGGAGTGTTAGTGAGTGTTAGGGAAACACAAAGGAGCACTAGGTCAAAATGCATGGAATGATTGAATAAGAGTGTATGATAGATAGTGTGAGCGAGTTCTAGGTGTGTTAAGGAGGGAGTGACAAGGTATGTTACGCAATGCTAATGCATGCTAGTGTGGTAATGCTAACACATGCTAGTGTGGAAAAACACCCTTTTGATTGGTTTACAGACAAGAAGTCGTAATGTCGATGGAATACATAGTGCCCAGTGATCCTGGTCCGGGTGTCAAAAAGGACCCTTCTAAGACCTTTTACTTCTATGATGTGTTAAATTGTATTTTCAAAAGAACATAAATGAATACATCTGCATACTGTAAAGAAGAGGAATATGACATTCATCAACACATGAAAACATAAGCCGTTGATAAGGAGTTCTCAAGGAGAACACATATTCAAATAATAGTTATTGCATTTATTGAAAAGAGAATGCATATAAAATAAATAGAAGTTATTTTTTATTTTATTGAAAAGGGATATATGCTTTATCGCATTGGGATACTAGCTAATTTCGAAGTTCTTGTGAAATAGTTATGCATTGCATGCATGATAGAAATAGTTAATGATATGCTTCTAGGCACATAGATAATCATTCTAACTTTCTTGAAGATAACGTATGTTTTATATACACATAAAGATAGTTTTCTTTTAGAAAAAGAGTGAATTCTTAATGTACGAAAATAATGACTTTATGAGAGATCTCTTGAAAACAAAGAAAAATATTCTTTCCTTAAAAGACACATATGAATAGTGTTCATGCAAGAACTAAAATCCATACTTGTTTCATGAAGAGATTATGTGCATTGAAGTAAAAGTAATTGTGTTCGGAAAAACACATGTTGCATGCACATAAGGGTAGCTATTGTGACATTGGAAATATGATTTGGTGTGTATGTAGGGAAAGTATTATGTTGAATCTCTTAAAATAATATCGATGTTAACTTTCTTGAAAATATTAATCTCTTGAAAAGATTGTGTTGCTAGGTGAGTTGGATCGATTTCTTGATTTTGGTGCATAAGGGATTAAGTTAACATTGTTATTGTTTCTTGATTTTTAAGCATAAAGATGGGTATCTATAATAATTTCTTGAAAAGGGAAGCACGAGAAACTTACATATAGGAAGATAGAGAAATGAGGTTATAATGACTTCCTTTAAGGAAGAAGTATGTAATTTGTTACATGAAATGATGGTAGTATTATAGAGAAGGGAATATGTGTTGCACACATTAAAGAAGGGCTATTATGATAAGCTTTGATATGCACAAAGAATATTCATTGTGATATAGAGATATGTTCTTTGTATGTTAGAGAAACTATGTTGAGTTCTCAAAAAATAACTATGTGAAAGGAACACATGTGCATAAGCATAGAAACAATAGTTTATTACATGTATGAAGGTATAACGATTGTGTTATACATTTTAGTAGTGCTAATGGGTTAGATCTCTTAAAGAGAAATATGCATTAGTATGAATAAACATTGTGGAAGTAAAACAGGTATTTACTTGAATATATGTACTAGTTAATTAGTATGTCATGCTTTCTCATGCACATAAGTTGATGTTAAATTTCACTTTTAGAGGTTGATTATTGATTGATTAATATTGTATATAATATTGTTGCCAAAGCTTGTTGACGACAAAAATGACAGGAAACGATGGCAATTTGTGCCAAAGAAAAGTGTTGTTTAACATTGTGGTAGGTAAAGAATTAATTGTCCATGCAGATGAGTACGAGTTGCGGGATCGTACATTGATAGAACAATCACGCCACAAGGATGTAGCAAGTGGCAATATGTAGGTAAAGGGTTTCATGAAAAATGTAATAGCCTTAGCTAGTTTTATGACACTTTAATGATATTTTATTGTAATATTTTATAGCAATGGATAAGGGATGGAATCCCTTATAATCCATTGAGTGAGGGGTGAAAACCCTCATGAGTGTTTAATAATAAGATTAAACATTTGCTGGTTTTCATGCTACGGTGTTTCCAGGGTATATCAGTGTTCAAGTGTTCAATGTTGCGATTGCTTATTGTGTCAGTTGATGATACTGAATCCTTGATGATGATGACTCTTTATTTGATGTGATAATCATAATGTCAAGTATGTGATTAATTAATATGTTTAAGGAAAGCAGGAAATAGATGCAAGGTTCATCAGACAATTTATGTTATTGTACTACAATAGTGGTTGACAATGGTTATGTTACTTACTATTCTCTATTGATATTTACTTTATGTTCTAAGAAGATCATATCTAATATCTAATGGTTAATGAGGAATGTGCAGTTGTGATTTGGATAATTACTTGTGGGTAATTTTTGTAAAAAATTCTAACGCCCTGCTTTTACATACTTTATGTTCTAAGAACATCATATCTAATAGTTAATGAGGAATGTGGAGTTGAAATTTGGATAATTAATTGTGGGTAATTTGTGTAAAAAATTCTAACTCCCTTACATGTGAGGTTACCGAGTATGTTACAAGAATTATGGAACCCAAGTTTTGGAATTGAGGTAACTTATTTTCATGGATATGAATTGTTTTGCATATAATTTGTAACAAAACTATCTTTTAAGTTTATAAAAGTGGTTTTAAGTATTTGTATTAACTTTTATTTAATAGATAGATTTTATATTTTATTTGACAAAAACGTCTCGAAGCTTATTCGACGGGTCAACACATGTCGATCAAAAAGTGTCGTTTTATTAGTCTCTAGGTAGCATCCCTGGGTTCCTTGATATCATCCCTGTCCAACCCAGCAAAAAACGCATATTTTTTTGTGCTTAAACCGCGGCTGCTCATTACCCCGAATAACCAGCACGAATCTACTAACTTACTTCGGCCGAGTACGGGGACCACCCAAGACTGACTCGCCCATACAGCTTTCTAGAAACCACCCCTAGGCCAAGGATCGATGGTCACTTATCAATCTAACGAGTGCTTTATCGGGTGAGGGAAAGGCTCGAATGAGGGAGGTGAGAGAAAGAAGGTTGCATATGGAGGGCTTGGGTACTTGAATGAGTTGATTGACACTACCAAGCACGAATTCGATTATATGTGTTAGCTTCACTTTCCTATCGTCAGGCGAGGGCCCCCTCACCTTCGCTCACTCAGGTGAGCGCTCTATATATTCCCTCAGGGGGACCAAGCGGAGTATGTCAGGTAGGAATGATACTTACACTAGTAGCCTGTAGGTCTTCATATTAGTGGCATCAACTCATTATTATGAGAAAAAGTGGGTTCAGTGTGTAGGAATGTCCATAATGTTCTACATAAGTAGGAAGGCTAGGTGTATTGTCAATGCTTCTAATCGGTGGTGGGAGACCTCTTAAGATTGCATGTAAGGTGTATGGCTTGCAATCTAACGTGAATACTCTGCTTAGTGGTTGTATAGGGTATAAGGTGTAATGGTGGGGATGTTCCCGTGGCAACAAAAAAACCCTAATAATAAATATATATTTATCAAAAAATAGTAATAATAAATATATGTTTATGATACATTATAAATAAGGAGTTGGTGTAACTATTTAATTATATGACTAGTTGATAAACATTGCAATTTTATGAATTTATTGTTTTTTTGTTAATTACTATATTAAAAATAAGTCAAAAATTTTAAGAATAAAAAAATGTTGTTTTTAATTAAAATATTATGACGGAATTATGAAAAATTGATTCATGAATTCATTTACTCTTAAATATAAGAAATTGTCATAAACTATTATAGTTAAGATTATATGATGTGTTAAAAATATTTTTCATTAACTATATTAAAAGATTCATTTTTTAAATTTTCAAGTGAAATCTATATTTAACTTGTAAATTCTAATATATAGTAAAAAATAATTTTTAAGAAACACTGTGATATTTTTAATTACACTTATTCAAAATAATATTGTTCCAATATCTAATTTAGAATTCAATATACAATTTTAAAATAAAATAAAACAACATATAGTTTGTATTATTCATTTTCTTCCTCAATTGTTTTTATACTTATGCATATATGAAGTCTCCATGTTTCAAAGCAAAAAAAAAACCAAGATATTCAAATTTAATACTTGTCAAATGAATGAAGATTGAGTTATATATATATATATATATAACATGAAACTCAAAGTATACACAATTGGATGGAAAATTCAATAACATATCCTCCATCCAATAATAAATCCACAAACACAAACCTATCACTTAAGGTGATAGAAATGAAAAACTTTCACCACATAAAATCTAACTTCTTATCTCATCACAATTCAAAAAAAAAATATACAACACTCCACTATAAAAGTGACCCTAATTCTAAAATCAAAAATACAATTTTCAATTCTACCATCTTCATAAATATAAAGTTATATTCCCTTATAAATCAAACACTATCTATTCTTATGATCAAGAAAATAAAAACATTATATAAACTCAATGTTAAAAACAAAAACATTATTTAAGATTTAACAAATTTTAAAATTTATGAAAACAAATTGTTAAACTATACTTAACAGCATTAAATTAACAACGTTAAGATTAAATCACTTAAATACTAAATCACTCTACTAACTCATAATAATTAATATTAAATCACCTCATTAACTCATAATAAATAATTAAAAGGTTGCCTGGAGAACTACTCTTCTTGCAACTCTCAATTAGATTTAGTGTTCAAATTCTACGGTCTTATGCAAAATACACACAACTCATATAAAAAAATCCAATTCTGCCCATTGTTTTGGCATAATAAGCTTTTAAAATATTACTCCATGTAGTTAGTGCTTGATCTGCGTCCTCACTACCACATTCGGATTCTTCACAGCCAAGCTCATCATGGCTTCACCATAAAGCATTCCATTGAGCTCTGCGATGAAGACTCCGACTGTGGGACTAAGTGCGTTGAGCTTCAAATCCAACCTCTCATTAATGTCTCTGCAACAACAACTCGATTGTAGGGTGCTTACAACTCATGGCAATGGATTGTATCATCTAATTGCATAGTGGGGCTGAGCTTCAATGTCTCAACCAATCCACTCTCTCATTGCATAAGGGGCAATGGATTGCATAGTGGGACTGAGCTTCAAATCCAATCTCTAATTGCATGGTGGGAAATGGGTTGTACCTTTTAACTTCATTCAATCTCTTTGGATTCTAACGGCATCATGTAACGTATCCGTTATTCGATGGAGTTCACAGTTAATTATGAATCTGAACTATACTATAAATATCGTTGTTCGCAACTTAATTGCGATCTATAACTGTAATAATCCTCAGTTCTCTCTTAGATAAAGTACAGTTGACTATAAATAATCTTCAGTTGACTGTTGTAGTTACTATCGGCGCCGATTTAACTTTAAGGGTATCAAAGTTTGCTGGGCGACCCGGCGGGCACACACGACGGGTGCGTGCCGAACAGGCGTGCGATGGCTCCATCGCACAAAATGCGACATTACTCAGAACAAGTTTGCGACGATAAGCGAGCGACTTGGAAATATGACCGAGCGTTGAGAAAACTTATATGGCGTGAGGAGAGGCTTACATATGGCAAGGCCGATAGCCATGATAATGTTTTAGGGCGCGTTTGTGGCGGAATTGGGGGTCGGCCAAGGGGCGACCACCCCCACACACAACCACGCTTGGAACCTATAAACAAGTGTCCGTGTGAGCTCATTTCACCAACGAAGATCATCGCATATCTTCACAACACAAGTGGAAACTGCGCACAAGGAAGGAAGTGTACATTTCTCATGTGCACTTGCCTTGAAGACTTGGACGATTGCCTAGATAAATATACTCATGTATAATTGGTACATGTAAGTCATTCCTGTGCTTATAGATAACACCACATTTACGTATATGAGCTAAATGATTGAACAATTTAAAAGGGTTAGAAGTAACCACACAACATTTTTCATGCAAGTAGTAACTAAACAGAATGGTGGAGAACATCAGTAAATCTAATATAATATAAAACTAATTTCCTTTATATATGAAACATATAGATCCATTATCACAAGCATTCATTGCTACCAGGTTTATCAAAATAAATAAGAGGTAAGATCAGAGGAAAGATTTAGTAGATTATGAGCCACAATTAGGAAATTTTTCATCTAGCGAAAGGTGAATAAGAAATTTGAATTTCACGTCCTTGAAATTTAAAATACCCAGGGAATCAACTGGTTCAAGTTTAAAAGAAGTAAATATTCATGCCATATTTATATTCACTCCTTGTCGAATATTATAAGCCAACCAAAAATGGATCTTGCCTCCGCCCTTCCTTCAATTGCACATCGCTGGCCTCTAGCCTCATTTCTTCATCTAGACATGATGAACCCTCCGCTTGGAGGACAGTGGAAGCCAATGTCTCCCTTTCCAAGAACAGGCATGATGGTGGAAGTGACAATAATAACTAAAAATACTACTACTCTTGAACCCTATACTCTTCCTTTTTTATTAATGAATTTGAAATTTGGCTATAAGAAGTGGAGGAACCACACAAAGGAAAAAGGAGAAGGATGCATGATTGAGCTTGCAGTGAATCATATTTATAGAGAGCGTGTTGCTTTTATAGTAACCTTTTTCTCAATTTGGTTATTTGCATGACTTAGAAATCGTATAGCTTATCCACTCTTTCCTCTTTAAATAACAATAAAAGCCACCACCCATGTTAGCAAGGTTTATATGTCATAGTGGTTAGATAAGGATTATAGACATGTCTTACTCCATTAATCTATATCCTCATCCTATCCATATCTTTATTTAGAATAACAGTGTGTTATGTGATAGCTTTTATCAACATGTCGGTAGATCACATTTCTAGATCCATAAACTAGAAAGTTGGCTTTTAATAGTGCTATTGCAAAGTTGAGTGTTAAAAAGAAGCAAAAAATAAGATGCAAAGTTGAGTGTTAAAAAGAAGCAAAAAATGTTACAAATTAAGATGCCAAATGATGATGCAAATAATGGTGTAAATTTGGGATGCAAACTTGGGTACAAAAAAAGAAAGAAAAAGATGTAAGAAAAGAAATAAAACAAGATGCAAAATGGGGCCGAAAAAAGGTGAAACCAAGGATGTCATATTGGATGTAAAAAATGATGCCTAATAAGATGCGAATTTAGTCTCAAACTTAGACACACAATTATATGTAAATGTGGACACAAAATGAGGTAGAAAAAGATGCAAATTTGGATGGTAAAAACGATGTAAAACTAGACACAAAAAAATGCAAAATTGGATGAAAAAGTGGGCGTAAATAATGGTGCAACATTGGAACATAAGTAGACACAAAAAATGGTGCAAAAATGGTCATAAAAATAGCTTAAAATTGGATGCAAAACTTGGTGCAAAAACAAATACAAAATTAGACGTAAAAAATGGCTCTAAATTGAATGTACCATTAGACACAAAATAAGATGCAAAGGTGGACACAACACATGACTCAACATAAGATGCAAATATAAATGCAAATTTGGATGCTCAAAATTATGTAACATTGGATGCAAGAAATGGTGTTAAAAACGACGCAAAATTGGATGCAACAAATGACGCAAAATATGGTGCAAAATGAGATGGGAAAAATGGAGACAAATCAAATGTAAATGTAGACGTAAAAAATGGTTCAAAAAAAGATGTAAAAATGGGCAGAAAAATGGATGCAAAATTTGGTGCTAAATCAAATTCAACATATGGTGCAAAGATAGGCACTAAAGCTGGTGCAAAAATAGAAGCAAAAACTAGTGTAAGACTAGATACAAAACCTGGCATAAGACTAGATGCAAAAACTGACACAAAATGGATGCAGAAAAAGACGTTAAATTGGAAGAAAAATACAGTGTAAACTTGATGCAAATGATGGCGCAAAAATGGAAGCAAAGAATGAAAAAAAATAGGAAGCAAAAGACAATGAAAAATAGATGCAAAAAATGACACAAAACTAGAAGAAAAACCTGTCATAAAATAAGATGCAAATCTTGGTTCAAAATTTGACGCAAAAAATGATGCAT
>APFE031517226.1:0-17005 GCA_000404065.3 Pinus taeda
GTCACAACATCTGATCATGCCATCACATTGCTGACTAGGCCTAAATGCTCTTGCATCAATTAAAGACTGCTCCATGCCCAAATCCAAATCCAAACATTACCTAACAACTGAATGTATGCCCTTTAAGGGAATATAGGCACACTCAATTCGAGATTGAGATAAATGTCTACCTAAAGTTGACCCAGTAGTCTATCATGGTTCGATTCATTGTATTCCGCATGTGTTCTTAGCCATGGCAATGCAATCTCTAACTTGATGTAATCTTGTCTCACTATTTACCTAACTTCACGACTTGAGGCATGTCATCGAGGAGGTCAACCAGGTGGTTGAGGATAGCATGAAATCAATGCATGCCAACCAGGTGGCTTTCAATGATACACAAAAGCATGAAACTGCACATTAAAGACCAGTCAACCTTCGATCAGTAGAAAAACAATTTGTTTTTAATTGATAAGTAATTTATTTTAAGTTATTTAAAAATAATTTAATATTTTAAGGGAAAATTCCTACTCAGGCACAAAATAATTCTGATCTGAACTCCTTGTGCATAGAGCAAGGGGATGGGTCACATTGTGTGTATCATGCAACATGTGGGTACGCCTATAGCCTTTCCCAATAGAACAATTGGTAAAAATAAACTTCCCTTTTTTTTGCAACTTCTCCCAAGAAGTGGAAAATAAAAACCATCAATTTATCACTGCATTGAAAAGCTAATTGTTAACCATTTGAGTTAACTAAAATCACTTATAATTTCATTGAAAAGTTTATTAAAATAATGATTTATTAACATTGCAAATCAGTGTTTAATGGAAGATAATAGAATTTTAAAAGAGCAAGTAACAATGTTACAAGAGGCTCTAGAGACAAGAAAACAAGAATGGAAAATCATAAAGGCAGAGTGGAAAACCATGAAAGAATCAATAGTAGAAAACAAGGATGTGATCATTTCTACGGAAACTCGGGTAGATACACAAGTATCTCAGCAAACAAACCTTCCAAAAGAGAGGGAAAAAAAGAATAATAGGAAATATGGTGCAACAGAAATCAAATTTAAAGATGAAGACGTTAACGGTTACATAAGGACAAAGGAAGAAGAAGATGCAAGTTATCGTAGAGCACAGGAAAAAGAACACAAAGAAATAAAGGACAGGGAAACAAATTTTATTATCAGGGGAATAAGAGATTATGGGAAGAATGAAAGTACTCTCAATTTTACAAGAGACTTTCTGAAAGAGAAACTACACTGGAAAGGGAAAATTTTCCAAGCAAGGAGGGTGGGGAAGATATGTGAAGAGAGGCCTCAACCCATAAAAGTCACCATGATAAGCGTGCAAGACAGACACCAAATATTGGGCAAAAAGAAACTCTTGAAAGGCTCACACTTCTTCCTATATGAATATTTAACCATCAAACAACAAGAGGAGAGAAGGGAAGAAGTGGAGAAAATCAGAGCAACAAGAAATGAAGGGAAAAGGGCATGGTTGTACAATGGTAAAGTAGTTATTGCAGTGTTTGGGCCTCTGAGAAAAATAGGGCAGCAAGTTGGTAGTAAATAAAAAGCAGAGAATTCGATGATAGGGAGGAAAACAAGAAGATCAACATGGATGAAAAGGGGTGAAGAGTCAAATTCGAGCCTTATGTGCCAAACTATGTAGCAGTCAAATCCTACCCAGGGTTTAGCTTGTTGGAATTGTCGAGGTTACCCTTGGAAGAGGGGACCTGGGTTAGGGCCTATTGTGGAAGGTAGAGACATAATTTGTCTCACGGAAACTCATGAACATGATGGTTGCAAAACTCCCATGTTTAACGGTTATTTGAAGTTAGCAGTTTGGAACAAGTAGTAGAAAATGGCAAAGGGTATGGGGGAATACTAGTTTTAGTGAAAGAAAAGTAAGGCCATCACATTCAGTTAATTAAAGAAGATGCAAATGAACAATATTTATGGTTCAAAATATCAGAGAATGAGAATCACATAAGAATTGCAACATGTTATTTTGCCCCTCAAGTCTCAAAAACTTACAAAAATAAGGGGCTAGACACCAAGGATCTGTATGCAGCTTTAAAGAAAGATATTGTTGAGTACTCTCAGCAGGGAGAAGTTATTTTAGTGGGATATTTCAATGCTAGAACTTCAAATCATCAAGCTAGTATTCTTTTTGTAAAGAGGATCACAATCCTATTTGGCTCACTAAAGAGGAGAATCCCCAATGGGTTAGGTGTTCTGAAGATGAAAAATTTAACAATCATTTTGGAGAGGAGTTTCTTACACTGTGTGGGGATTTCAACTTAATTATTTGCATTGGTCTAGATAGATGGAAAAGGTCTCAGAACTTCACTTGCAACACATACAATGGGGCAAGTGTCATTGACTATGTGATGTGTTCACAAAGCTTGATAGAAAAGATAGATAAAGTTAATATTGGAGAGCATATTTGGGACTTAAAATCAGACCATAACCCAATTTATATAAAGTTATCATGGTTAGAAGAAAGATAGAATGGGACAAAAACCCAATGCTCTCGATAATCACTATCAAGGGGAAAAAATCTTCTAACACAAGAAAATTGTACTATCTTCAAGACAATGTTAGAGAGATTAATTCAGAAGGAGAAAAATGGTTTCAAAATTTTCAACAGTCATGAGTTAACAAATCAGAATCAAATTGTTTTCCTGTAAATGCTTGGTTTAATGAGGAATGCAAAATGGAAAGGAGAACCTTGAAAAAGGTAGGCAAGGAGAATATGAATGTAAAGTTATATAAGCATATACTAAAAATGAAAAAAGATGAGTTCATGCAAACAAGGCGATAAGAGTTAATATATCTAAGCAAGAATAACCTAAAGCTTTTATGGCAAGAACTTCAACCAAGGAAGAAGCAAATCAAAAATAATATTATAGCCCAACAATGGTTTGAATATGCAAAGCAACTCTCTCAGAAAGAATCATAAGCAGGGTCTCCCTCCAGGATTAACACAACCACAAAGCTCTTCACGTTACAAGAGGTGGAGATTGAAATTAAGAAGTTGAAAACAGGAAAGGCAAAGGACTTGGTTGAGCTTCAAGCAGAGTATCTAAAATGGGGAATGAACACTCTTGCACCGCACATCATGGAAATATTTAACAACATCATTCAACAAGGATTCCCAAGGGATTGGACAACTAGCCTACCAATACCCCCTTTTAAAAGTGGAGACATTAATAATCCTTCCAATTATAGAACCAGTATGATCAATGCTTTGTTTGCGAAGCTTTTCGGTAGCATGGTAGAAAATAAAATCAGTAAGTGGGCAGAAGTCAATGAAAAGAGGGCAAGAGGACAAGCGGGTTTTAGGCCGAAGCATTCTACAATGGACCATGGTATCATGTTGAGACACATTGTTGAAAAGGTTTGGGAGGACAAAGAAGAAGCATTCTGCTGCTTTGTTGACTTCAAAAAGGCATTTGACACAATCCCTAGACATAAGTTGTGGCATAGAATGGAAGAACTTGAAATTCCTTTGCATTATAGAGTCATTGTCCATACAATTTATGAAGAAGAGAAAGTCAAAATTAGAACCTCAGCAGGTATTTCAGAAAGCTTTAGAAGTGACATTAGAGTCGAGCAAGGTTTCCCTCTATCTCCTACTCTTTTTGGCTTATATATTGATAAACTGGAAGAGTGGATAAATCTACAAGGTGGAGGTGGTGTTCGGTTGGGGGAGTTTGTGATAAAGCTTCTTTTATATGCGGATGATCTTGTATTGATTTCTAAATTGGCCCATGGATTGAAAATGCACCTATATGCCCTTGAGCATTTTTGTAGAGAAGTGGGGATGCAAGTCAATACTAGAAAGACCAAAATAATGATTTTCTCTAATAAAAGGAAGCAAAGCCAACATACATTCTTCTTTGAAGGAAACATTCTTGAAGAAGTAAATGAGTACAAATACCTTGGGATTGATTTCAACAACAAATTTAATTGGGAGGACTACAGAAATAAGAGAATTTTAGGAGGGTGGAAAGCATTACATGCTCTTCAAAACAGATATAGAGAGGCAGGGTTATGGGATTGGAAAACAACTAAAATGCTTTTTGGACTCCTAGTTTGTCTAGTGATGTTATATGGGTGTCAATTGTGGGCTAGCAACACCCTCGTCTCAAAAAGGAAACAAATTGAGAAAATCCAAAAACGCTTGATCATGAGCAAGTTAAAAATAAAAAATTTGGTATCCTATGAGATAATGTTGAGTGAAACAAGAGCAACTCACATCGAAGCAATTGATATGGTGCAGCTCATAAGATATCTAAAAAGAATTGAGAAAATGGGAGTAGGTAGATGGCCTAATGTTATCTTCAATGAATGCATGACTGAAAGAAAGAAAACATGGATGAACCAAAACTACATATGGATGCAAAAATGGAATATCTACCTCAATTCTTGTCCCACAAATAGCAAGGAGCTAAAGGATTTTGTTATGGAGAAGTTTCATAAATGGGTATGTGGAAAAGAGTTGGGTAGAAAGAAGAAGTACTACATTGAGTAATTCAACCCTACGTGTGATCTAAAATAAAAAGAGTTCATTGGAGTTAGCATTCTGTGGAGGGCAAAAGTTCATATTGCTCAATTAAGAACCAACGCATCAACTTCGCGGTGAAAAATGATGGTGGAAAAGGCCTAAAGAAGATTGGGAAGAACGGGTGTGTACATTTTGCACGTCTGGGGCAGTGGAATTGGAAAAACATTTCATTTTGCAATGTGATGCATTCAAAGACATTAAAGAAAGTTATGGGAATATGCTAGCATTAGTTTCTTGGCATTGTCTTTTCAGTGAGGGGATTGTTGGAAAGTTGGGCTAGCTCATCATCAATTTTAAAAAGAAAAGGATTGAATTGCAACAGACGAAAAGCAGGGAACTAATAGTCCCATAGACTATTTTTAGTCTCGTGTATGTTAAAATATCATTTCATTATCTATATATATATATATATATATAACAACTATATGCATTGTCCCTGTTGAGTCTATCTCGCACAATGGTAGATGTGGAAGTGAGTACATCGGTAAGAGGTTGGACAGAGTTATGGTACATGAAAATATGATTGAATTATTTGGAAATTTGAGATCTAGGGTGGAAAAGACCTTCATTTCATATCATTTTCTGATTTTTTTAAAATGGTGAGCGGAATCGGTTAGAAAGGGTATTCCTTTCAAGTTTAATAGAATATGGATCAAGGATGAAGACTTCATAAAGCTGGTTGAGAAGATTTGGAAATCATGCGCAGTACAATTGGGACTATAAACTATGGAAAATATCTATCTGAAACTAAATATTTTGAAGAGCCATGTTCGTATGTGGGAGCATAAAAAAAAGAACATTGTCTACAGGGAATTGAAGGCACTAGTTGAGGAAATCCAAAAAAATGGTGACAATATGCTGCATATGACACCCACATTGCAAACTATGGAAAGACTGAAAGTACTAGAATAAAAGAAAAGGCACGTACTTCTGGTACAAGAAGCTAATGAAGATTAAAAAGTAGGGTCATATGGATCAAAGAGTGGGACAGAAATACAAATTTATTCCAACGATTTGCATGCCATAGAAAGAACATCAACACCATATGGCATATCAGGGGGGTTGATGGGGAATATGTTTACTCCAACAATGAGATCCATAAAAAAATTGTAAGTTACTTTCAAAACCACTTCAATAATGAATCCAATGTGGCACTTTATACACTAATATCTAATGACGAAATTATTACGGTGTTGAAATAATTTTCAAAGGATAAATGTCATGGCCCGGATGGCCATGGTTACATCTATAATTTGTTGAGTTCTTATTTAAATTCAGATCAATAATTGGGTTGAATCTCGCAATTTCATTTTGCATTCCATCTTGAATTACAATATTTAGGTATTTTAGGTCACAAAGGAGGCAACATTGATTCATACAATGATAATGCACCATGGGAATACACACTGAATGATGAATAATAACCAAATAAGCTACAAACAAAGCTGGTTGAGGAGTTTTCCTTTTCTCCTTCAAATGCATAATGTTTTTAGAGCATTCCATTTTAGCATTAATTCCCCAAGCTATTAGTTCATCTCACACACAAGATCCTTTTTCGACATCATATTGTTGATAGATTGACCTCTGTGAAAGGAAAGGGGATGAATGAGGCATGATAGGTATGGATGATTATTCTTCTCACTTGTATGCATGTAATGTGACATGTCTCAATAGCCATAACTTCTTGCATTAATGCATTCATTGTGAGGGATCACGTGAAGGTGCTAATTATAGCCCCCTACACTTTTTGACTATTACTTCTATTAATTGGGTTCCTTCATTAGCTTGGTAACTTACCTCCATGTTGAGGTTGCTATATACATGGAGAAATGCTAAGCAATCAAAGTCCTCTCCCACCACTAGCACTAGTTGACAGAGTCTAGAGAGTTGAAGGTTGGAAGGAGGCTTTAATTGGTGAAGTTCCCTCATAATGATCATGAAGTTGTCAATTATTGTGACTATGTAAATTTATTTATTTCTAGGGTGGTTAACCCTTTGAACATTGCTAGAGCCTTTGACTCATAGTTTCTAGCAGTACCCATCCCTCCAGAATATTCAATTTATATGCTTCCTTTAAGGTGATGGACAACACCCCCCTCCCTCCCTTGCTAATTCTCCATTTCCCTTAGATGCTTTGTGAAAGAATACGTAAAACAAAATTTTAGTCCACAACAGTGAATGACTTTTAGGGATATGGATGCCTAGATATTGAAACATTTTTCATTGAGGCTTCTTCTTGAATTCCAAGAGATAAGTCATGTTTTCTAATGTCATTAAAGAGGTATTCCACCAATATTTACACTTATACTTGTTTATCAAACCCCATAAAACCTCAAAATAATCATTTAAAATATCTTTCAATATTCCATCGAATGTTGTTAATGCTCCTCTAAGAATGTCCTCAACATATTGAATATGAGTAATGATTTTTACTCTCAACTAACCACATAAAACAACATGCTTGTTTATTGGGTATTGGAAATTATGATGGAATCAAGCATGTGATGCAAATACTAAAACCAAATGTTAGATAAGTTTCCATTCTTTGTTTCCACACTTCATTTTTTTTTTTCTTTAAGTTTGGCTAGTGAGACATGTCCAAGGCAATTGTACTTCTAATCACTTAGATACACAAGGACTTGCCAATATGTTTTTTGCCAATTGTGCTACTACCTGTGAACAATTTATTTTATTCTTTATTAGACTATATTTATTCTTTATTTTTACATTATTTATTTGACTAATTATTTCCTTTTTTGTCATTAAAATAATTTTAAATCCATAATTTATTAGTTTATTTTCTTGTGTAGTGAAAACCATTATAATTTTATTTTATAACTTATATTATTATAATTAAAATTATTTTATATAAATTTAAGTAATTTAATGTTTATTTCTAACAATAAATTAACATTTATATTTTCTTTATTCAAATCTTAACATAAAATAGTGGAAAATTATATAATAACTATATATTTGTTAGAATTGTCATGACAAATAAATACGCTGGTATAATTAAAATTTGATTGTTCTAAAAAAATTTGAGCTTTATTTTTTAAACCGGGTTATTATTTTCAGAGCAAGTGTCGGCTAATGATAATGTTCTTAATTAATAAGTGCTGTATAAGTGATTTATTATATATTATATATATATATATATATTTATATATATTATTTATATATATATATATATATATTATATTATATATTATATAATCTTTATATCACATATTATACTTGTAGAATCCACTTTGAGATTTTTAATGGTTGGAAAAATTTATTAACACTCTTTTCATTTGAGAACAAGTGCGGGGTTAACCGTTTTACGAAATATATACAAATATTCTGTTATCTCAAAATCAGGCCCTGGAAGGCTGCAGACCAGGAAGACTTCAAGTAATTGTTTCAAACCTACTTTAGGCTGAGGCTTAGCCTCCCCAACCAGAGAGGGCTCTCTCAAAGGGTTAATGTTTTTTATTATAGTTAAGATGGCTAACTCTTGTGAAACAAATGTAAAAATATGAATGGTGGAAACACATTTAGCAACTATCCATTGGGCTTATGGAGTCAACATCATTTCAGTATAACAATGGTATTAACCTTACATAGAAGTTAGGGCATTTAGCATTCAACACATTCAGAACATACCAAAAACATATGGGACCACACAATCTATGAATGTATACTGGAAGTTAGAGCACTATAAGTGAATTCTAAGTGATTACACATTCATACCACTGCAAATATTAGGAAAAGAATAACACAACACATTCTGAACATCGAATCCCTCCTGAGTCCTGAGAAGTAAAGCCAATCTTGTATTACTAAAACAAAGTCTTTACATGAAGCCAAATATCAGAGATTTTTTCAATAAATTTCCAACCCTTTGTACCTTGCTCTTTCTTCTATATATAGAATTCTTTTACAAGGCTGAGATTCCTCCTCCAACATGAGGGGAACTCGAATTCTACTTCTTATGACACCTATTCAAATTCTAACTACCTATTAAAAGTAACAAACTGCTAACTGGACTTCTTAGAGATCTAAGTCAAATAGGAGTCTAACTCCATATCATGCTAATAATAGCCTTAATTACAATCATTCTTGTTCTTTGAAAAGTGGTCTTTTTTTCTTTTAGTTTGGTTGTGGTGGATGTTCGAAGCTCCATACTGGTCCTCAATGTTCCATCTTCTCCATTTGCCTGAAAAGTAGGGAATTGCCCCTGTTTATTTGCCTTTGGTTTTCCTCAAAGATATTTGAATCCAATGAACCATACCCTTCATCTTTGATTATGCAAAATATATTAGAATGCCACGTCCTTGATGTGCTGTCAACCCTTTCCATGTGTGAAGACAAAAGCTCCTCCAAGCTATCTGACATATCATGGACTGTAGTAAATATGATCACTTTATAACAAAAAGTTTAGAATTGGGTTTGAATATATATTTCTTCCACCTGTCTTGACCTTGTTGAAAGTTGATACCTTTAGATTATCCTTTGAAGATATTCCTTTTTCAAAAAATTTCCCTCGGTCTCTCAAAATCTGTTGACTGAGTTTAAATTATGTACCTTTAGTAGTTTCGTAGCGCGCTACGAAACTGCTATGCATTAGTCACCATCTTCAGCAGTTTCGTAGCGCGCTACGAAACTGCTAGGTAATTCCAAAAACACAGTTTCAACCCAAAATTTTGCTATTTTGAGCCTCTTGATATTTAAACATCCTTTTCAGTTTCTCCAAATCTTTTCAAAACTGAGTGAAAATGTATGATTCTTCAAGAAAGATTGTAACAAGGAAAACCATCAAAATTTGAAACATAACCTTACTTGATGTGTGACTTCTTTAAGGAGATTCTTTCTGCTGGCTTAACTGTATCTTTAAGTCCTCAATTTGTTTCTTCATGACTCTGATCCCAGTTCTCAGGTTTGTATTGACCTTTCTGATGAATTGCGCTTCCTTTATTGCAGGGACAGTCCAGCTACGAAATCGAACATTAAAATCAACCACCTCAGGTATTTGAAATGTTTTTTCCTCCCACCAAGCTTGCATTTGGTTAAAATAAGCCTCCTTAATTGCAAATTTCCTGGAGGCTTTCTTCAGTCTAGCAATTTCAAAGTTTTCCAATTCCAACCTCCTTTTCAACTCTTCCACACTATCTTCTTCTTGAAGGGCAACTGCTTTGCTTTTATCTTTTCCTTCATGAGGCTGTGTTGCCTCCCCTATTTCATCTGCTCTTGGCAGTACCTCCTGTATTTGTTTAAAATTCCTCGTTATGGGTCTCCTTGGCTTAAATACAAATTGATCAATCTGATCATCAAACTTGAGTTTTTTCGAGGCTTTGACTCTCTTAGCCTTGCTTGATAGCTGCCTCGCTTGATATGTAATGCATTCAAATTGAACGTTTGTAGATTTGTCCCTTATGCAATGAATGAAATCATGACTAAGACTGTGCATACCTGACTTTTCTTGGATCTTGCAATCCGAGTGTACCAGAGTACCTAGCGATTGTAATGATGGAGATAAGCGGTTAGACCTGATATGTGGAGTGTATAAGATGACAGTGGATGATGCAACCATAATTGAACTTGACAGATTTGACAGTTGGGAAAGATTTGCTGTAGATTGCACGAATCTCCGATTTCGTAGCGAAGTCAGTGTAAAATTTGAATTATGCGCTAGAAATCACCTAAAACATGTTGCGCTGCGAAATTACCTAAAAAGCTTTGTGGCACATAGTAACCTTTCAACAAAACTGACACATGGTTATGAGATCGGTGATGAATGAGGATGCATAGTTGGCTCAAGACTCCTAAGACTCAAACTCTAAGGCAAACAAAAATCAAACTTAGACTAACACCAACCTTTACCATCAAACTAATGTGAAAAATTTTGGCATTAGAATTCTTAAGTGATAACATATTCTATAATATCTTTATATCACACATTATACTTGTAAAATCCACCCAATTTTTTTAATGGTGAAAAAATTTATTAGGACTATTTTCGTCACACAATTGAGTTATAATATGTTTTCTTATTTTAAAAAATGGATGAATTTCAAAATAGTATAATTTGTAATATTAAAATGTTAAAGATTTTTTTTTTATGTGATAAAACAATTGACTCTACATATAGTTACCTACTTCACATGGGTTTTCATTTTTTAAGATGTTATTTTTATTATTCCAATGTGATTATTGTATGGGAGGACCCATTTTTGTTTAGTCATAGTTTTACATAATGCTCTTCGGTGGGGTATTTAAAAAAAAAAAAAATTGCTTTTTACTTGTTCTTTTTCTTTATTTTGAAATTTAAGATACAATGTCATTTCATTACACATAAACATTACATGCTATTTATTCCTTTCATTAGACATAAACATTACATGTTATCTATTCCTTGCTTGCTTATATTATTGTTTTTACCTCTTTCGGCTTTTAATCCATCTCTTTGGTATTTCCTTCTCGCTCACAAGTTCTCTTAGCAATCATTTTCATATTCATCGTATTCTCAGTTTCAATTACACAGTCATCTTCTATCACTCTTTTTCATATTGCGTTACATTCTTTGCGTTGACGAACATTATGGACTAGATTGGTACCTCATTTGTAGTGGATGCCATTAACAAGCTTTATAACATGGAAGCCAAGAGGTTCCCTAAACTTGCTTCTAACTCTAGTGAAAAACCTGACCTTCGGCTCAAGTGAGGTTGGCATAAGGATGTCTAGTCTTGGTTGTGACCATTGGGGGGTAAAGGAGGAGATCATCTTGAAGAATAAGGGTAATATCAAAAATATTATTACTTCCAAATTTAAGGATAAGTTATGAGGCAATAAGGAGTTAGGAGGAAAAAGGAAGCTAAGGTATTATAAGTTGGTGATTAACTCCAATATTGAAAACCAGAATTATCTACAAGTGCTAAGAAGAAAACGGGCATTGCGAGGATAAGAACTAATTCTCACGACCTTCAAAGTGAAACCAAACATTGGTCAATTCCAAAAACTTCTCGGGACGAAAGAGTCTGTCACCTTTGCGATACTAAGAGGGTTGAAGATGAAAAACACTTTCTCTTGGATTTCCCAACTCTTACTCACATCCATTCTAATTTTCAAAATCTTTGCCATAGTACCATCCTTTTTGCTTTGTTAAATCAACAAAACTATGGTGATCTAGGAACACTTCTCTCCCTTCTTTCGATCATAGAAAAATTTTGTTAAAAAATCTCAATTAATCTCTAACTCTTTTAAAATTTGATAACTTGTGTTGTGAAATTGTTAGATAATATATTTTTTATTTATTTGATAAAACTCTTCAACCCTGTAACTATGGGATGGGAGGATCCAGTTTACAATTTCATCTAGATGGTATGAAATTGGGTGAAAAAAATTAAAAAATATTAATTTTGAAAGTTGAATTATTTTTTGTGTGATAAAAATAGATTTAGCATTATTAAAAATTTTAGAATATTCAAAAGTATTTAACAATTATAATTTAAATTTCTAAAAATTTCTGCTAAAATTTTCAAAATCTTATTAAAATTTCTATTATTTCCTAAAACCAAATTATAACATTTTTAAATCGTAGCCTTTGCATTATGAATAATGCGCGTTGGTGGGACATCATCGACAAACAGAAAATGTCGGCATATGGCTTGCCTTTTACTGATGTGGAGTTGTCACTAAAATTTCAAGATGGGAGGACCTATTTTTGTTTAGTCACAATAATGCAAATAATGCTCCTTGGTGGGCATCCTCACGGAAAAGAAAATGTCACCTGTACGCCTTGCCTTTTACTGATGTGACATTATCACTAAAGTTTCAAGATGGGAGGACCCATAACGTCACTCAAATTTCAAGATATCTTCGTTTAGTCACAATCCTACATTTACGAATAATGCTCTTTGATGGGGCATCCTCAAGGAAAACGAAAAGAAAATGCCGCCATACGCCTTGCCTTTTACTTTACCTTTTTTCTTCATTTGGAAATTCAAGATACACTACCATACCATTACACACAGACATGACCAGCCTATATTAATGAATTTTGTACATTATTTTTTAATTAGATTAATTATAAACATATAAAAGTTAATATTTTTATTTATATATTTGATTTGAGATTTATTAAATTTTAGTTAAGTTTGGCTAGTATAATTGGTTGAAGATGAATCTTCTTAGCAAGGCGACCCAGGATCAAACTTCATGGGGTGGTTGTGTCTTGTTCTAATAGGAAGAGACCTAAAAATTCCAATGAACTTAGGGCTGGTGTGACAAAAAAAGTCTATTAAATTTTAAAAGTATCATTTTTTATGAGTGTTAGAGGAAAAATTGATAAATTAAGAATTAAAAATAATTTAAACTAATTTTTAATATATTTGACTATTCATTTCAATTAAGTAATATTAAATGATCATTTTAAAATTATTAGCATATCAAATTAAATAATATTAAATACTTTTGAGTGAAAAAATAACCTTCTTCCTTTGTTGAACTCAATTGGTAAAACAAAAATATTTATAAAAATATTAGATTTAATTTTCAAAATATTTTTGATAAAATTGAGTTTTCAGAGGGTGCTAATTGCAAATGAAACTACTTTGAGGGATGGTGATTGTAAGCGAGTTGTTTTTAGTGAGGCTTTTTAGAAGCTTTTTAGTGGGTTTTTTTTGGTCTAATTTCTCTAAAATCCGGTAGGAATTTAGAGAAATCACAAGTTTGATGGGTAACCGTTGCACAATTGAAGTGCCCTAGAGGTTTTTCAGGGTGTTGAATCCATACATACAGTCAAAAAACCAATTTAAATAACACAAATCAAGATTTCACCTCAATTTTTTCCATCAGATTCCGACACTGGAAAGTCCAAAAAGTCGCACTAAAGACAACTCCATACTTAAGTACCAATATTGAATTTTTTAAAATAATTATACATCTTAAACTTAAAAAAATCAATAAATTTATTATAATAAGAAATTCAATAATATTAATTAAAATATTTAAAAAATCAAACTTTAAAAATTTAAATTTTCAATTAAAAGTCATATTTTTTATACCAAAGAATCTAATAATATGTGTGTGTGTGTGTGTGTGAAGTTTAAGATCGGTGGTCCTATTGTTAGATGAAAAGATGATTTGCTCAATAATAAGATGTTATCGCCATATTTTTATAAAGCTAAATTGAAATAATTTGATTCCCCCAAATAATTTCCATCCCAAATCTCTAAAACCCTTAATTTGTTTATAACTTTTTTTAGTATCACACAAATGAAAAAATTTGTAATAAAGTGGAACCATCCATATAAGTAACATTGTATTTCAGTGACAATAATAGTGCAATATGAAGTGAAATAGATGCCAGAAGTTAAAAGCTATAGTATACACATGTTTCATGATTTAAGGTACCTTTCATTTAAGGATTCAAATGTTAGGTAAAATAAAATTAAGGGTTTATTTAGTATGTTGGCAGTTGTTGTCATTGATGTCGAGTCTAGTCATTGATGTCAAGTGATGTCCAGTGTAGGGGGAGCTTGTTGAGTTTTCATGCATGATGTTTATGATGTTATTGATGTCTCGATTGTTTCTATTAACAATGTGCTAAGCTTATAATGACTTGGTTGTTTGTTGAGTAACCTATATTTGAAGGCATTTTGTCTACTAGTAACTTGCTCAAAAGCACATGAAAAGTGCTTGTTTAGATATCCCTCAAGATAAATTTCCAGTGGTATATGGAATTTAGTTTAAATCTCCAAGAGTGAAGGAAAATATGAGTTTGAAGTGATGCAGTCTAGGCATGGTTTCGATGGGTCATGGTTCCAAATGGCCACTCGATACCTATTCATTTAGGGGGTTGAGTTGGGCAGATATTTTTTGACAGGTTGGATGGGTAGATAACTAAATTGATCCAAGATCTCAGTGCTTATCTGAGCATCTGGGGTGTGGAAGGCACACTAGGTAACACATAGTGAATGAAGTTAGATACCATATTTCCCAGCACCAAATCAATGTCAACCCCAAATGACATGGCAAGGTGACTTAACACAGATGATGTGGTAGAGGTTATAGTGTGGGTATGCGAACGTTGGATCCAACGACGAAGAAATTTTCAATCCACTGGTTCAAATTCACATTATGTGCACAACATGTCCAAAGTTTATGGAAGGTATTGTGTGTGATGGATTCAATGATTGGGATTGCTCATATCCTCCAATCCATATTGATACCGAGCTCACACATATGTGGTAAATAACTTATAAAATTCACTCTATTTGGTATCCAATGTGATGTGGATCCATGTGGATGACAAGTGACAATGACATGGAAAACAGGTGGTAGAGCGATGATGTCACAGCCAGAGGTAGTGACACGTGGCGCCCATTTTCAGTAGTTTTTAGTGGCCAAATGGACACATGGTAAATGACACGTGGTAGGTGTAAGACGATCCTGGATGCATGGTATGTCTTGGTTGATTGGCATAAATGACATGGTAACTAAACTAGGATGATGACAATGCAAGATCAATGACCTTAATTTGGATTGGGTGCAAAACCTGCACATAGGATACTGTGTGGGTATTCACATGATAGCTATAATGACAAAGAAAGAATTGATCCGATGACCCAGATCAACATTGGATGTAGACATGCATGGAGGTTAATTTGCAGTCTAACATAAGATAGATCTGACAACAAAGAATGAATTGATATGATGGCCCAGGTCAACATCAGATGGAGACATGTGCAGAGGTTAATGTATAGTTCAACACAAAATAGACCCAATGGTGGAGAAGGACTTGATCCAACATCCTATACTAACATCAGATACAGAACATACACGAAGTTATGGACAATATTGGGAGCGATGGATTCAACAACAATGTGACATTGATGACAGGAGGTAGTGACAGGGCAGTGAATGGCATGAAAAGTGGAAGATAGTAACGTGGTAATAACGTGGACATGATATGGCCCAAAATCCATAAGCCATTGGTGCATAACGACAGTGTCATTCAGTGGGCTCAATTAACCTCATGTGGTGCCATATTGCATGACAATAAACTGTATAAGACAAAACAATTACACCCCCCTTTGTTAAAGTTTAGATAGTTGGGGGGGCCCGAAGTGACTTTGGTTTTGATTGGTTCACATGATCAAAGGGCATTCTTTTGAAAAATAATGGATATTTAACTAAACATAATACAAAAATCAAATTCACCCTCTTGTTAAAGTTCAAGTAGTAGAGGGGGGCTAATGTGACTTCTTTGTTGTCGGTTATGATATGAACACTGGGTGCGATTTAGAAGTTGGTGGATATTTAACTAATTTGGAGACAATAGAAGAATGATTTAGAAGAATAAAAGGTTGTTGGAGACAATATAAATTACGGTTATTCATGAGAGGGAGCGAAGCTGCATAAATTTATATAAGTTGAGTTTTTGATTAGATAAGTGATTGATAAAAAATAAAGATAGAAAGAGAGACAGTGGGCATGAGAGGACTGAGTAGAGGTTGAAGCCACTGAATGTAATAAATATGAAGCAAGTAAGAGATATATTGTGCAGTAAAGAGTTGAGAAGAGGCTAAAATTGGAGATTGGGTGAGATATGAAGTTATTGCATACAAGAAAATTGCAAAGAATTAAGGACATAGATGATGTTGCAAAGAAAATACCAGAAAAGTTGGGTAGAACTAATTATAAAATTCTCTATCAAGGGATTGAAGTCACTTTAGCTAGGTTTCTAAAAATATCAATAGGTCGGTGCTACAAATTGTGGGAGTTGGCGCTTCCAACAAGTGGGTGCTTGCAAAGAAAAGAGGGTTGGAGCCTCTTGTAGATTGGTGCCTACATAACTTGATGTAAGTTGAAGTTGGTGCTTGCATTTACAGTAAAACTAAAAGAATATTTGTGTTTTTCTCCTATATGGGTTTCCTCATAAACATTTTGTGTCCAATTCTTTATGTGATTGATGCATTGTTGAATGTTTTTTACTGACTAAATAATTGTTTAAAATTTACACAATATTGATTCACTCTTGTCTCAATATTATTCTGGCTTCCAACAAATTTATCCACATAACGCTTGATAAGATGTTTGTGGAAGGTGGTCCTCCACACATTAAAATATAAAATTGAATCATTTTATTACATATATATGTTTGTGGAAGGTGGTCCTCCACACATTAAAATATAAAATTGAATCATTTTATTACATATATAGTAACTTAGACAAAAGTAAGATTGACAATATAAGTTTTTTATATAAATTTTATGGGAAGTGGTATATCAAAATATATTTTAGTGGATAATAATATTTATTATTATTTCTTAAAAATTAAAATAATTACACAGAGATATGCTCTTTAGCCTAGCATAGAAGAGATGGTGTAATGTCATGTCTTGTCTTGCCTTGTTAAACATTTTAACTTGGTCAAATTACATAAAAATTAAAATAAATAATAA